>CAJVRN010000040.1:12967500-12972500 GCA_911728415.1 Lagocephalus sceleratus
TCAGACAGACAGACAGGTAGAAAGACAGACAGGTAGAGAGACAGTCATTCAGTCAGACAGACAGTCAGTCAGACAGACAGACAGGTAGAGAGACAGACAGACAGATAGAGAGACAGACAGACAGACAGGTAGAGAAACAGTCATTCAGTCAGTCAGACAGAGAGAAAGTCAGGGAGACAGTCAGACAGACAGAGAGACAGTCAGATGGACAGTCAGACGGACAGTCAGATGGCAGTCAGTCAGACAGTCAGTCAGACAGTCAGTCAGACAGACAGACAGACAGACAGACAGACAGACAGTCTCTTTCCTCCTTCACTGTTGAACTACCAAAGCTAACGTTGCTAAAGGTTCGGAGGGCTCGTCCACCTGACATAGACGGCTGTAACTGAGGACGACTGTAGTGTGTACAGCTGTAACTGTGGATGGCTGTAGTGTGTACGGCAGTAGTGTGGATGACTGTAACTGTGGATGGCTGTAGTGTGGACGGCTATAGTGTGGACGACTGTAACTGTGGATGGCTGTAGTGTGGACGGCTGTAGTGTGGACGACTGTAACTGTGGATGGCTGTAGTGTGGACGGCTGTAGTGTGGATGACTGTAACTGTGGATGGCTGTAGTGTGGACAGCTGTAGTGTGGACGACTGTAACTGTGGATGGCTGTAGTGTGGACGGCTGTAGTATGGATGACTGTAACTGTGGATGGCTGTAGTGTGGACGGCTGTAGTGTTGAAGACTGTAACTGTGGATGGCTGTAGTGTGGATGACTGTAACTGCGGCTTTGGGTAAAGACAAGTTTGCACCTTCTGTTTTTTCTGTCCTGATCATGTTTGGAGCATCAGCTGATGAGTCTCACCCTGGGGGGTGTCTACACGCTAAGATCATGTGACCACAACATACATGAAGTCTATAACAGCAACGAGTCCAACATGGAAACATGGATGCTCTGTGCAGTTAAAGATTTACTGCTGCTGTCACATCCAATCACAATCTTTGTATCATTTCTCTGACTGTGTGTTATCTCAGGGGTATGTGTGTGTGTGTGTGTGTGTGTGTGTGTGTGTTTAATGCTGGAGGGTTTAACGTCCCCAATGCTGTGTAACATGTCCACTCCTTTTAGTAATGTCACCCAACACACACACACACCACACACACACACACACACACACACACACACACACACACACACACACACACACACACACACACACACACACACACGTGTGCTCCAGCTTGGCTCTGTTCTCATATGTGTACATGACAAGACCTCTGGACCCCCCTTAAACACACAGAGACCACTACAACCCCCACTCAGCCAAACTCAACAGCCCTGTGCACAATAGCACCCAACATCTTGCTTGCTTTGTGTGTGTGTGTGTGTGTGTGTGTGTGTGTGTGTGTGTGTGTGTGGCTGCAGCAGAAAGAACACTGCGACCTAAAAACCCAGCTCACTGAGAGCGACTGCACACTGAACAGAAGGCTCATCCAAGTGTAAAACACACACACACACACGTGCACACACACATGCACACACACACATGCACACACACACACACACACACACACACACACACACACTCCCAACAGTGTTTACACATGTATGCAAACAGACTCATCCTTGGTGATAAATGATGTCATGCATGACAAATCTTACAGTTAGATTGTCTCCATGACAACCAGACAACAAGAAGGCGTTCCTACAGTCATTTAGTATGTAAACTTTTAACCAAAGTTTAAATTAGATGTGTCTATTTCTGTTTGTTTATTTCTGTGTGTGTTTCTGTTTCTGTTTGTATTTATGTGTGTCTTTGTATGTGTGTGTATTTCTGTGTGTGTGCATGTATTTCTGTGTGTATTTGTATTTGTCTGTGTATTTTGCATGTTTGTTTGCATTTCTGTGTGTATTTGTATTTGTCTGTGTATTTTGTGTGTGTGTATGCACTTCTAGGTGTGTTTCTGTGTGTGTGTATTTCTGTGTGTTTGTATTTGTCTGTGTATTTTGTGTGTGTGCATGCACTTCTAGGTGTGTTTCTGTGAGTGTCTGTGTGTGTGTATTTCTGTGTGTTTGTATTTGTGTGTCATTTCTGTGTGTGCATGTGTATGTGTTTGTATTTGTGTGTGTATGTTTCTGTGTATGTGTGTATTTATGTGTGTGTGTGTTAAATATTTGGACAGCAGTGATCATTGTGGTTGGTGTCAGATTTAACGACTGTTGTGGTGACAGCCCCCCCAACACCTTGTATTTGTTGTATTTACTTCCTGTTCAAGCTATTGATCGTGTTGTCTTGACAATAACCAATAATAATCAATAAGAAACTTTTGTTGGTGATAATCTGCTCCAGATTACAAACCCAGAACTTCTGGGACAACTGTGAAGAGCCCTGACAGGAACCACATCAAACAGTTGAATGAAGAGAAGATGTTCCTACATGTATCCATCCAGCCTGAGAGGACCGGGAGAAACTGAGAGGATCTTAGAGGAACTGAGAGGAACTGAGAAGATCTGAGAGGACCTGAGAGGAACTGAGAGGAACCAAGAGGAACTGAGAGAAACTGAGAGGAACTGAGAGGATTTGAGAGGAACTGAGAAGATCTGAGAGGACTTGAGAGGAACTGAGAAGATCTGAGAGGACTTGAGAGGACCTGAGAGAAACTGAGAGGACCTGTGAGGAACTAAGAGGAACTGAGAAGATCTGAGAAGACCTGGAGGATCTGATAGGAACAGAGAAGATCTGAGAGGAGAACACCAGAACATCACCAAAGCCAAACTGAAGAAGGCTGCAGCTGCTGCTGAGCTTCTTCAAGTGAAAGAACATGTGAGCATACCTGAACCTGAGAGGATCCACGGCTGAAGATCACCTGACCACAGAGCTTCATCTCTAATCCAGACTGTAAGAACCTCCTGCTGGAGTCTCCTGTTGGTCTCTGAGATGGTTGTCATGGGGACAAGCCTTCGTGTTCAGAGGGGTGTTGCTGACATCTTGTGGTTCTTTCAGGCGTTCCGGGGTGACGTCATCACACGGACCCCGCCCCTTTAATGCAGGCGGCGGTTCAAAATGGTTAACAGAAGTTAGGTTATAATTATATGCCATGTAATAACAATCACAACAAAAAATATTATTATTGTTTTTGTTGTTGTCGTCGTCGTTGTGATCATATTCTTATTAGTGTTGTTATTATATTGTTATTAGTGTCGTTATCATGTTATTAGTGTTGTTATCATTGTTATTAGTGTTGTTATCATCGCTATTAGTGTTGTTATCGTTATTAGTGTTGTTATTATTGTTATTAGTGTTGTTATTATTGTTATTAGTGTTGTTATTATTGATATTAGTGTTGTTATTAGTGTTGTTATTAGCGTTGTTATCATTGTTATTAGTGTTGTTATCATTGTTATTAGTGTTGTTATCATCGTTATTAGTGTTGTTATCGTTATTAGTGTTGTTATTATTGTTATTAGTGTTGTTATTATTGTCATTAGTGTTGTTATAATTGATATTAGTGTTGTTATTAGTGTTGTTATCATTGTTATTAGTGTTGTTATCATTGTTCTTATCACTAGTATCATCCTGGTCTTCATCACCGTGGTCATCATGAAGTGAATCAAATAAGAGGAGCTGCTCCAGGTCTGATGACAGGAACAGACGTGTGTGAGCCCTTTAACCCCAGAGGGGGGGTCCTGGGGGGGACATGTTTGTATGCGAGAGCACTCACTCCGTCTTCGTCCTCCTCCTCCTCCTCAGGCTGTCCATCAGGATGTCGGAGTCAGAGGGGAATAACCTGATGTCAGTGGACTTTGAGATCTTTGGTCACGTCCAAGGTGTGTGTTTGTGTGTGTGTGTGTGTGTGTGTGTGTGTGTGTGTGTGTGTGTGTGTGTGGAGCTCTTGTGATCACGGCTGCTCCGCTCTGGAGCTTCAAATCTGATCTGAGCTAAATTTAGAGCTCCTCTCCGTCCTTCTGCAGCCTCCATATTTAGAACTAGTCCACTTTTCTTTGGACGGGCAACACTTGAAAACACTTTGGGACATTTCTTTGAGAAACGACTGTGACCGGGTGAACGTGTCCCTCAGGTGCTCCACACCTTCAGGCCTTCACCTGCCCTCTGTCCTGCTAGCGTGAGGCCCTCTTTCAACGATCAATGTTCTGGTTCAGGGCAGGATGTCCTGTGGCCTTCAGGGCGCTGCCCAGAACACCGTCACCACAGCTTTTTATCGTCACCCTGTCACGTTGTAGCTTTTTACAGGTCTGACAATAATTAACAAACTCTTATTCACTCTTAGTGAAAGAACCTTTCTATTGATAGTTTTGCTGGTCAGTCAACCAGTGAAAACCTCTTTAAACGTGTTTAAACCTCTTTAAACCTCCTTTATTTTGAACAAAACGCCTTGAATCGACTGTACATTCGCACAATGAAGGTGTACGATGGCGCCTCCGTTTGGTCAAAGTAAAGAATTACAACAAATACAGTTTTAGCTGCCACATAAAATTAGATTTTCAAATTAATCCTCTGACCAAGTAGACCAGAACATGGACCAGAACATGGTCCATGGGTCCAGAACATGGGCCAGAACATGGTTCAAGAACATAGGTCCAGAACATGGGTCCAGGGGTCAGGACCCAAACACCAGGAGGAATTGATGAAGATGATGAAGATGATGATGATGGTGGTGATGATGATAATGATGATGGTGATGATGATGGTGGTGCTGATGATGATGATGATGATGATAGTGATGATGATGGTGATGATGGTGGTGGTACTGATGATGATGATGATGGTGATGATGATGATGATGATGATGATGGTGGTGATGATGATGGTGATGATGAAGATGAGGGTAATGATGGTGATGATGATGGTGGTGATGATGATGATGATGGTGGTGATGATGTTGATGGTGATGATGATGGTGATGATGATGAAGATGAGAGTAATGATGCTGCTGATGGTGATGATGATGGTGGTGATGATGATGATGATGATGGTGGTGATGATGTTGATG
>CAJVRN010000040.1:12975000-12990000 GCA_911728415.1 Lagocephalus sceleratus
GGACGACATGTGAGTACCAGGAGCACAGGTCAGAGGTCACAGGTCACTGCTGTACACCTGAGACACCAGCTGGGTGGAGACGAGACCGTTGCACTC
Source organism: Lagocephalus sceleratus (assembly GCA_911728415.1). NCBI lineage: Eukaryota > Metazoa > Chordata > Actinopteri > Tetraodontiformes > Tetraodontidae > Lagocephalus > Lagocephalus sceleratus. The sequence continues at coordinate 12,975,097 of CAJVRN010000040.1, forward strand.
CTCCATCAATCAATGATTGTGATCAGTGTGACGTGACTGTTAATATCAGCACCACCATTATTGTTGTTGCTGTTGATGTTTGGGGACTGAACCCTGAACAAAGATGAACAACAGTCGTTTGTGTGATCAGTCGGTCAGTTAGCTTGTGTGTGAGTGTGTGTGTGTGTGAGTGTCAGTGTGTGAGTGTGAGTGTGAGTGTGTGTTTGTGTCTGTGAGTGTGTATATGTGAGTGTGTGTGTCTGTGAGTGTGTGTGTGAGTGTCAGTGTGTATGAGTGTGTGTTTGTGTCTGTGAATGTGTGTGTGATTGGGTGTGTCTGTGAGTGTGTGTGTGTGTGAGTGTCTGTGTGTGTAGTATGATGTGTAGAATGTGGGACATGACTCCGTGTGTGTCCACTTAAGTTGACTGTTGTTGTCACCGGGTCACATGTCCCCTCCTCATCCTCACCTTGTTGCCATGGCGCCTGTTGTGTGTCCACAGGAAGTTGTGGCTGAGTAAAGAAGGAAGCCCGAGCAGTCGCATCACCAGAGCGTGCTTCAGCAATGAACGCAGCATCTCCAGGCTGGAGCTTGCCGGATTCTCCACCCTCTTCTGAATGCCCAGTCAGCAGCCCACGCGTGGTTACCATGGAGACGTATCATCGCTACAGAAACACCTCTGGCTGTGACGACCTTCTGAAAAGGAAACGATGGACTCTGACTCATTGTTAACGTTGTGTCGTCAACGTTCTTCTTCTTCTTTTTGGTTGCTTCTTCTTTAAAGTTGGTTGAACCTTCAGGATCTGTCCTTCTTCTGCACTCGTGTTGTTTCTGTAGGTTGTTGGTTCAAATCCCCGTTGGTCTGTGGCTGACCAGTGTAACTGTCATGTAACCAGTCACACAACTTCTTGTCCTACCATTCAAAACACAGGTTACCATGGCAATGGCTTTTAAAGATCATGAGGACCTCTGAGGACCTGAAGACCTCTGAGGACCTGAAGACCTCTGAAGACCTGAAGACCTCTGAGGACCTGAAGACCTCTGAAGACCTCTGAGGACCTGAAGACCTCTGAGGACCTCTGAGGACCTCTGAGGACCTGAAGACCTCTGAAGACCTGAAGACCTCTGACGACCTGAAGACCTCTGAGGACCTGAAGACCTCTGAAGACCTGAAGACCTCTGACGACCTGAAGACCTCTGAGGACCTGAAGACCTCTGAGGACCTCTGAGGACCTGAAGACCTCTGAAGACCTGAAGACCTCTGAGGTCTTTACGCAGACTGTTCTGGATTTAGGGAGCAGGTAATGAGGAGAAGCCAGCAGAGTCATGTGACCTGTGTGGCTGCAGCGTTTGGATCTGGAGGTTCTGATTCTTTCTGTTTCTGAATTCAGGTGAGTTTCGAATCTCAAACATGACCTGAAGGTCAACCTTCGTCGTCCGTGACCTTGAACTGGAGCTGGAGATGTTTGGGTCAAGCACCGCCCCTCCGGGACGAACGGCCGCCTAAAACAAGCGGCTCTGCAGTCCAGACGGTGCTGAGCCAGGCCGGGGAGGGGGGAGGAGGGGGGAGGAGGGGGAGGACCAGGAGGGGAGGAGCGGGGGAGGGGAGGGGAGGGGAGGGGAGCGGGGGGGGAGGGTGCTGCCGATTTGAGGACTCTCTCCTGCGGCGCCTCCTCACAACTCTGCCCGCCGTCCGTCGCTCCCCGCCGGACTCCGCTGCGCTGCTGTCGGCCTCGAGGTGAGTGTGGGCCGGGCCGGGCCGGGCCGGGCCGGGCCGGGACCGCTTCGCTTCGGTTCGGTTGGGTTGGGTTCGGTTGCTGGTGTGTTTGTTTGTGCTGGAAGCCTTAGCATCCGCGGTGGCTGCTGCGGGTGGGCGCGCGTCTCCAGGCCGACATGGACGCTCCTTCTGCGGCATGAAGCCGCTGCGAGCCCCGGGAGAGGCGGCGGGCTGAGCCCGGCCACCGAGCTCCCCTCCCGGCTACAGCTGCGGGCTGGGGGGATGTGTGTGTGTGTGTGTGTGTGTGTGTGTGTGTGTGTGTGTGTGTGTGTGTGTGTGTGTGAGTGTGTGTGTGTGTGTTGCCTCTACTGTCCTGCTGCTGGTTGTTGTTCTGATGAAATGAGGGTTTCTTTACTGCCCCTGTGATGAAGATGATGGCGGTGGTGATGAAGATGAGGATGAAGGTGGCGGTTCTTCAGGCGTGGTCGTCTCTTTTGTCAACATTCCCAGAACGTTCCTGCACGAATCTCGTCTGCAGTGACCCTTTGGGTGTTTCCCTGAAGTTTGGATCCGTGTTGATTCTGATTTTCCTATTTGGGGGGGAAAATCCTCTGGTCCTCCTCTGGTCCTCCTCTGGTCCTCCTCCTCTGGTCCTCCTCTGGTCCTCCTCTGGTCCTCCTCTGGTCCTCCTCCTCTGGTCCTCCTCTGGTCCTCCTCTGGTCCTCCTCCTCTGGTCCTCCTCTGGTCCTCCTCTGGACCTCCTCTGGTCCTCCTCTGGTCCTCCTCCTCTGGTCCTCCTCCTCTGGTCCTCCTCTGGACCTCCTCCTCTGGTCCTCCTCTGGTCCTCCTCTGGTCCTCCTCCTCTGGTCCTCCTCCTCTGGTCCTCCTCTGGTCCTCCTCCTCTGGTCCTCCTCTGGTCCTCCTCCTCTGGTCCTCCTCCTCTGGTCCTCCTCTGGTCCTCCTCTGGTCCTCCTCCTCTGGTCCTCCTCTGGTCCTCCTCCTCTGGTCCTCCTCCTCTGGTCCTCCTCTGGTCCTCCTCCTCTGGTCCTCCTCTGGTCCTCCTCCTCTGGTCCTCCTCCTCTGGTCCTCCTCCTCTGGTCCTCCTCTGGTCCTCCTCCTCTGGTCCTCCTCCTCTGGTCCTCCTCTGGTCCTCCTCCTCTGGTCCTCCTCTGGTCCTCCTCCTCTGGACCTCCTCTGGTCCTCCTCTGGTCCTCCTCCTCTGGTCCTCCTCTGGTCCTCCTCCTCTGGACCTCCTCTGGTCCTCCTCTGGTCCTCCTCTGGTCCTCCTCTGGACCTCCTCTGGTCCTCCTCTGGTCCTCCTCTGGACCTCCTCTGGTCCTCCTCTGGTCCTCCTCCTCTCCTCCTCCTCTGGACCTCCTCTGGTCCTCCTCTGGTCCTCCTCCTCTGGTCCTCCTCTGGTCCTCCTCTGGTCCTCCTCCTCTCCTCCTCCTCTGGACCTCCTCTGGTCCTCCTCTGGTCCTCCTCTGGTCCTCCTCCTCTGGTCCTCCTCTGGTCCTCCTCCTCTGGACCTCCTCTGGTCCTCCTCTGGTCCTCCTCCTCTGGTCCTCCTCTGGTCCTCCTCCTCTGGACCTCCTCTGGTCCTCCTCTGGTCCTCCTCTGGTCCTCCTCTGGACCTCCTCTGGTCCTCCTCTGGTCCTCCTCTGGACCTCCTCTGGTCCTCCTCTGGTCCTCCTCCTCTCCTCCTCCTCTGGACCTCCTCTGGTCCTCCTCTGGTCCTCCTCCTCTGGTCCTCCTCTGGTCCTCCTCCTCTCCTCCTCCTCTGGCCTCCTCCTCCTCTGGACCTCCTCTGGTCCTCCTCTGGTCCTCCTCTGGTCCTCCTCCTCTGGTCCTCCTCCTCTGGTCCTCCTCTGGTCCTCCTCTGGTCCTCCTCCTCTGGTCCTCCTCTGGACCTCCTCTGGTCCTCCTCTGGTCCTCCTCTGGTCCTCCTCCTCTGGTCCTCCTCCTCTGGTCCTCCTCCGGTCCTCCTCTGGTCCTCCTCCTCTGGACCTCCTCTGGACCTCCTCCTCCGGTCCTCCTCTGGACCTCCTCTGGTCCTCCTCTGGTCCTCTTCCTCTCCTCCTCCTCTGGTCCTCCTCCTCTGGACCTCCTCTGGACCTCCTCTGGACCTCCTCTGGTCCTCCTCTGGTCCTCCTCCTCTGGTCCTCCTCCTCTGGTCCTCCTCCTCTGGACCTCCTCTGGTCCTCCTCTGGTCCTCCTCCTCTGGTCCTCCTCTGGTCCTCCTCCTCTGGTCCTCCTCTGGACCTCCTCATGTCCTCCTCCTCTGGTCCTCCTCCTCTGGACCTCCTCCTCTGGTCCTCCTCCGGTCCTCCTCTGGTCCTCCTCCTCTGGTCCTCCTCTGGACCTCCTCCTCTGGTCCTCCTCTGGTCCTCCTCCTCTGGACCTCCTCCTCTGGTCCTCCTCTGGCTGCTGCAGTGATTCAGCAGCTTTGTGGAGTTCTTGGTGATTTCCTGCAGACCCTCTCTTGGAAGCGGTGGAGTAATGATGTAATCAGATCCAGGCTTCCTGAGTGCCTCCTCCTCTCCTTCACGTCTTCCCCTTCTGCTCTTCTCTTTTTTCCTCCGTCTGTCCTCTTTATCACCTCGGCATCTCCTCCCTCCCTCCACATCTGGGAAACGTGTTGAAGTGTTTGGACGAGCCGTCGCGTGCTCTCCACAAACACGCGTGAACTTTCCAGCTGCAGCAGTGCAGATGAATCCTGCAGGACCAACAACCGCACCAACGGTCTGAAGCTGAAGACCATCTGAGCCCTCACCAGTCATGCCAGGAGTAGAGCAGGGCATTGTGGGTACCAGGGTCGGCGGCCACATCTGGAGTTTCGCCTTCTTCCATCACGACTCGGCCCTTCCGCGGTTTGACCTTCGTTTATCCTCCCCTGAACGAAGGTGCGTGGCTCTCTTCCCCGTTGGGTCCAGACCCAAGAGGAAGAGGTCAGTGGTGACCGCTGTGAGGGGGCGGGGCCAGGGTAGAGTCAGGGGCGGGGTCAGGGCGGGGCCAGACGCCCTCTGTCACCTTGCACCAGATGTAGACACATCAAAGGTGTGAAGGCGGGGCCGTGATTCTGTAGCTCCTCCCACCTCCTCCTCAGGACGAAGGCCTTCCTCCTCCTCTTCCTCCTTTCTGTTGGTGTTTCTGAGGGTTGACCTCCTGGACATCTGATCGCTGAAGAGGAGCAGAGGAAGGAGATAAAAGTAGCCACCGAAGATGAGAGCGAGGAATGTTCTGGAGCACGTCCAGCGGACAGGAAGTGGGGGAGTTGTTCTCCTCGTGCAGAGCTTCAGCTAAATATAAATAATTTGGTCACCATGGAGATGGAACAATTTCACTTTGCAGCTTTTGAAGTTGATCGATGCAGGTCGTCATGGCAACAGTTGAACATTCAGAAGTGGATTTAATGATCCTCCGGTCAAACGTCGTGAGTTTAGTCAGACGTGGTGTTGCTACAGTCACATCTGGCTCCGCCTGTTGGCCCGGCTCCGCCTGTCTGCAGTACAGCGCGCTGTTTAGGTTCGCCCTGGTCTCTTACAGCCGTAGACGGTGAAAACAGTCGTGGTCACTTCAGCTGCTGGAAGACGACCTTTGACCTCAGCGTCAGCCAGCTGTGTTTGTACACACACACGCAGGGTCCGACGGCTGTCAGTCATCTGGCTTCAGTTATCTGCCTGTTGCCTGTTGGTGTGGGCGGGGCTCCCTGCCGGTGTTGACAACAGCAGCTCGTAGGGGACGCTGCTCGGCGGCGCTCTGAGCCCCAGCTGACGAGGGCGGGGCCACAGCCGCGCAGGAAGTGAAGGATCCTGTGGAATGAGGCCGCCGCCCCGCCGCTGCGGCCCCTTTTGTGAGGAAATGATGCAACACCAACAAGCGTGCGCTGTTCTCCACCAGAATCACGCTGACCTTTGACCTTACTGCCTCCTGCTGGGTGTCCTCAACAGTCGGAGCAGGAGAACAGCCCGCCTGAGTTTCCCTGACGACCTGTCGTGGGGACTGACTGGACCCACAGCTGTGACGTGAGTGTGCGTGTGTGCGTGCACAACCGTTTCCTCCCTCCGTCGTTCCTTCGTTGGTGCTGGAAGCTGCTTCAGCGCATCTGTTTTTTATCTCATGTTGCTATGACGACAGAGGCTTACATCACTGACCTCCACCCTCATCTCCAGGGCAGCAGTGTAACACGAACCCCGGTGACATCACTGCGCGCGAGTGTGTGTGTGTGTGTGTGTGTGTGTGTGTGTGTGTGAGAGTGAGAGAGAGAATTTTAAGCAGATTTACACCAGTGTGTTTGCGTCCACAAATACACACACTTGGAATCATGGGAAATGAGTTTGGTGACATTGAACATGGGCGGGGGAGGGGTTACATGCCCTTGACTGAATCTGTCTCTGACACTCACACACACACACACACACACACACACACACTCTCACTCACAGCTGGATTAAAGCGTAAATGTCAGTTGTGACAGTTTTCCTCTTTCAGACTGAACTGTGGCGTCAAACACCTGAGCTCAGGTGAGGGTCGCCAGAGGAGGCTGTCGAGGAACCACTGAAACATGTTCACACACACACACACACACACACACACACACACACACACTGCCCCTCTCTTGAAGATCAGACATCCCATAATGCACTGCTGCAGTACATCAGCAGGATTGTGGGCTGTGGTGAGACTGAAAGCTCCTGGCAGCTGGCCAGAGCAGCACTATGGGATGGATCACCATGGCGACACGGCCTGATTTAAGGCAGAGCTGCAATGAAGCTCAAAGCTCTATTTGACACGGACTAGTTTTAATGTAGCACAACACGCCTACATCATGAGGAGGAGGAGGAGGGTTGTTTGGCGTCTGAGCTGAAGGTTCCTCAGCAGGTTCCTCTCACTACCGCTGCAGCTCTCCTGGACGGGTCGGGTTATCGATCAGTTGTTCTGGATCAATATTCAGATTCAACAGATGAATCAGGGATCGGCTGCTGCCATCAGCTGATCCTGAATCAGACGTGATGGACAAAAGCGTCTTTATCAACAACAATGATCGGCTGTCAGCTGGTCGGGGGCATGTTTTGTCATGTGATCAATAGGAGCAGCATCAGGACCCTCCAGCATGAACGCGCTCCTCCACCAGCTAGGAGGAGCTCTGGGGTCAGAGGTCATCCATGGAGGAACAATCCAGCTGTTCATGACTGAATGTCACTTCTGCCCCGCAGCTGCAGCTGATCTTCACAGCTGGAGACAACCTCCAGAATCCTCCTGAACCATCCTAGAACCTCCAGAACCCTCCTAGAACCCTCATAGATCCTCCAGGACCCTCCTGGAACCCTCCAAAAACCTCTGGAACTCTCCTAGATCCTCTAGCACCACCAGGACCTCTAGAACCCTCCAGAACCCTCTTCCTGTTGTCTCCTGCTGTTCCACTTGGAGCTGTGAGGGAAACATCTCGCTCCAGTGAGCAAATACGACCACATGAACTATTGATGAGAGCAGCCGAGCATGAACGCCGCTCGCTCTCCAAAGAGGCTGGATTAACCACCAGCACCAGGACCTGCAGACCAGGTCCTGGAGAACAAGACCAGGACCTGGAGACCAGGACCTGGAGACCAGGACCAGGACCTGGAGACCAGGACCTGGAGAACAAGACCAGGACCTGGAGTCCAGGACCTGGAGTCCAGGACCTGGAGTCCAGGACCTGGAGTCCAGGACCTGGAGTCCAGGACCTGGAGTCCAGGACTAGGACCTAGAGAACAGGACCTGGACCTGGAGACCAGGACCAGGACCCGCCCTAATGACGCAGCGTCACAGTCAACATGGCACCGACCACAGGGACATATTGATTGATCGGAATTCAGCCATAACCCACACACCCACACTGACACTCACACACACACACACCCACACACACACGCTGACACACACACACACACACAGTGAGTTTGCTCTCCGGAGTGCCGTGGCCTGTGTGGGAGTTTGCTCGGGACTCTGCTGCGTTTCCATGGTGTTGCCGTGGTGATGGATCACCGGTAGAAGCTTGCTGCGTTTCCAGGCAGACACTCGGACACTCCCACACTTCCGTTAGCTGAAGTGAACATTTTGCTCTTTTCTTTCTTTCCTTTGTGTCCGGCCTGAGTGAGGAGGCCCAGTGCATGCTGGGATACTGGTAACCATGGAGACCTGTGGGCTGAGCTGGATAATGTTGTTGTTGTTGCCTCGATCACATTTTTAAAAGAGGCTTTTATTTCTTTTGAAATGTTTGAACAGCTTCATCTGTGACCGACAGGTTGAGAGGCTGGAGCTCAGATGGGGGGGGGCAGGATAACCCCCCCCCTAGCTTATATTCAATATATATATATTTTTAGACTTTTTTTCATAATTGTTTTTTGTTTTAGCTTTTAATTATGTTTTCTCCCTTTCATAAGACGCAGAGTGAGCGCAGTGCTTAAGCCTATTTGAAACACTTCGATTGTGGGTGTTTTGAGAACGGTCCCTGAACGCATCACCGCGGTCGGACCCCCTGCTGCAGTAACGAGAGCGGCCACACGGTGGTAGCATCTCCTCACGGAGCCATGACGCCGCGGTCCTGGTCACGTGACACCCCCTCCGTTTTACCTGATCGATAGTGTTTGGTTATCGATCTGTAACCGCTGACTGACACGTTTCAACTTCATCTGTCAACTTTAATACCATTTAGCTGTTTGTCACATTCTTAACTCTGACTGACTGACTGTCTGTCCGTCTGACTGACTGACTGACTGTCTGTCTGACTGTCTGACTGACTGTCTGTCTGTCTGACTGTCTGTGTGTCTGACTGACTGACTGTCTGTCTGACTGACTGTCTGTCTGACTGTCTGTGTGTCTGACTGACTGACTGACTGTCTGTCTGACTGACTGTCTGTCTGTCTGTCTGCAGGCTCTGTGGCGTTTCTCCATCATCAGCTGTCAGGACTCCGCGGTGGCGGTGAAAAGGTCGAGATGACGTCTGTGGCAGCGGAGCTGGAACACATGGAGATCCAGCAACAGTTCAACGACGGCGTCAACAACCGCTGGGACGCTGACGACTGGGACAACGAGAACAGCTCAGCCCGCCTGTTCGAGCGCTCGCGCATCAAAGCCCTGGCAGGTAGGAGGGGGCAGGGTCACACGGAGGGTGTGTGTGTGTATGAGTGTGTGTGTGTGTATGAGTGTGTGTGTGTGTGTATGAGTGTGTGTGTGTGTAAGAGACTGTGTGTGTGTGCAAGAGTGTGTGTGTGTGTGAGAGACTGTGTGTGTGTGTGAGAGACTGTGTGTTTGTGTGAGAGTGTGTGTGAGAGAGTGTATGTCTGAGTGTGTGTGTGTGAGAGAGTGAGTGTGTGTTTGAGAGAGTGGGTGTGTGTGAGAGAGGGTGTGCGTGAGAGAGTGTGTGTGATAGTTTGAGTGAGTGACAGAGTGTGTGTGTGTGTGTGTGTGCGAGAGAGTCTTGAGTGTGTGAGAGTGAGTGTGTGTGTGTGTAAGAGACTGTGTGTGTGTAAGAGACTGTGTGTGTGTAAGAGTGTGTGTGTGTGAGAGACTGTGTGTTTGTGTGAGAGTGTGTTTGTGAGATTGTGTGTCTGGGTGTGTGTGTGTGTTTGAGAGAGAGAGTGGGTGTGTGTGAGAGTGGGTGTGTGTGAGAGTGGGTGTGTGTGAGAGAGGGTGTGTGTGAGAGAGGGTGTGTGTGAGAGGGTGTGTGATAGTGTGAGTGAGAGAGTGTGTATGTGCGCGAGAGAGTCTGAGTGTGTGAGAGAGAGCGTGTGTGAGTGTGTGTGTGAGAGAGAGTGTGCGTGTGTGTGTGTGTAAGTGAGAGAGTGTGTGTGTGTGTTCAGATTCAGCTTTGACAAGTCCAGGGTGAACAGGGGGGAGGAGTCATGGGAGTGGTGGTGGTTAGGGGGCGGGACCAGGCCTGGGGGGGTCAGGGGTGGGGGCCAGAGGGCGGGGTCAGGGAGGGGTGGGGTCAGGGGGTGGGGCCAGGCCTGGAGTTGTCAGGATGACTCAGGAATGTCTGTGGGCTGGGGGTGTGAAATTCGTCACCATGGTAACAGAACTTGCGGCAGCACCAGCAGAGCTGAGGAAAGTTTGAGCTGGTGAGGACGCCTCGTGTTCATCTCCATGGCAACCACTGAGCACATGAATGGAGCGCTTGGTGTGTGTGGCGGAGCCGCCTTGAGGGGCTGAAGCACGAGGACGCCACATGAGGATTGTTGTTCCATCTGCTCCCTGACCCCTGACCCCCAGTGCGGCGCTGACTCTTGAACTCTTGTTTGATTGGACAGGAGTGCTGAGTGGGTGTGGCTAACAGAAGGAAACAGGAAGTTTGACTCCTGATGGGAAGAAAAGAAACCATCTCTGGTTAAAGCTGTTGTCATGGTGTCCAGGTCAAAGGTCATAGTGTCGAAGCGAGGCAGACGTTCATGAAGATTGTGTCTGCGGTCATCTCAGGGTCACATGACTGTTTGTTCCCTCTATTGTCTCATGAGATCTGTCTCAGGAAATACTGTGTGTGTGTGAGAGAGGGTGAGTGTGTGTGTGAGAGAGAGAGGGTGTGTGTGAGAGGGTGAGTGTGTGTGTGTGAGAGAGAGAGGGTGTGTGAGAGAGGGTGAGTGTGTGTGTGTGAGAGAGAGAGGGTGTGTGTGAGAGGGTGAGTGTGTGTGTGAGAGAGAGAGGGTGTGTGTGAGAGGGTGAGTGTGTGTGTGTGAGAGAGAGAGGGTGTGTGAGAGAGGGTGAGTGTGTGTGTGTGAGAGAGAGAGGGTGTGTGTGTGTGTGAGAGAGAGAGAGTGTGTGAGAGAGGGTGAGTGTGTGTGTGAGAGAGAGAGGGTGTGTGTGAGAGAGGGTGGGTGTGTGTGTGTGTGAGAGAGAGAGGGTGTGTGAGAGAAGGTGAGTGTGTGTGTGTGTGAGAGAGAGAGAGGGTGTGTGAGAGAGGGTGAGTGTGTGTGTGAGAGAGGGTGAGTGTGTGTGTGAGAGAGAGGGTGTGTGTGAGAGAGGGTGAGTGTGTGTGTGAGAGAGGGTGAGTGTGTGTGTGAGAGAGAGAGGGTGTGTGTGAGAGAGGGTGAGTGTGTGTGTAAGAGAGAGGGTGTGTGTGAGAGAGGGTGAGTGTGTGTGTGAGAGAAAGAGGGTATGTATGAGAGAGGGTGAGTGTGTGTGTGTGTGTGTGTGAGAGTGGGTGAGTGTGTATGCGTGAGAGAGAGGGTGAGTGTGTGTGTGTGTGAGAGAGAGAGAGAGGGTGTGTGTGAGAGAGGGTGAGTGTGTGTGTGAGAGAGAGAGGGTGTGTGTGAGAGAGGGTGAGTGTGTGTGTGAGAGAGAGGGTGTGTGTGTGGGTGAGTGTGTGTGCGTGAGAGAGTGGGTGAGTGTGTGTGCGTGAGAGAGAGGGTGAGTGTGTGTGTGTGTGTGAGAGAGAGAGAGAGAGAGGGCGTGTGTGAGAGAGAGTGTGTGTGTGTGAGTGTGTGTCCTTAGTCCCTGTATTATAGTAATTCTCGTGTTGGTGCTGTTGTTGACCTCACACACACGTTCTCGTTCGAGGGCGTCTTCGTGGACTCTGTCTCCCCCACCATGTTAATATCGGTGACGTCACTCTTTCAATCGCAGGCTGTGATTGGCTGCAGGTTCTCATTGTGGCCCCTCCCCCCTCCTCTCTCCCCCTCTCTCTCCTGCGCTCTTTCTCGGAGCGTGCTGAAGCTGTTTCAGGCGTCGCTGCTTTGTGCGACTCTAATAGAGAGAAGGACGGAAGGAGGGAGGGAAGGAGGCAGGAGGGAAGGAGGGAAGGATGGAGGGAAGTGGAGGAGGTGTGTGCTGAAGCTTTGATCCAGCGGTATTGTGTGAATTATCGAAGTCTGACAGCTGAGCGTCTCCTCCATGTGGACTAGTGTCTCCTGAATTATTCATCATGGAGCTCCAGAGCGGCCCCCGCGGGCCCCCCGGGCCCCTCGCCCCCACCCTGGATTACGCCTCTGCGGTGGGCGGTCCCGGCCCGTCTCACGGCGGTGCCCCCGGGGAGTCGGGCCACGCCGTCTTCAACCACAACCAGCTGGAGGGGAGATTCAAACAGCTTCAAGGTAAGAGGCGGAGCCCCGCTTGGCCACGCCCCCTCCGGCCGCTCGGACCTGGGCTGCTGGGTAACGCTGAAAGACGACGCCTCCCTGAAGCGGCGGCCGCTCAGGTTGCGGCGCCGCTGTGGGCGGATCAGGTGACCGCGCGATGCTGCGAAGGTCGTCGGGTCCAGGCCCCTTCTTGCTGGGGGGTCCTGATGGGATCAAACAGGAAGTGGGCTGAGGTCAGGACTTCCCGCCGTTGTTGAACCTCGTGTGTCGCCATGGTAACGGTGTCCTCAGGGTGGGCCGTCCGAAGGCGCTGGGCGTTGGACTTTGGCCGGGACGTCCTGCTTGTCTTATCGTCTCCGGACGTTGACCGTGACTCTTTTATCTGCTGTCATAAAGGTTTAGTGGCGCCGGGGGGCGGGACTTAACTCTTTACACCGGATGAACCCAGGAGGACGGTCCATCAGAGACACACACACAAACAAACAAACAAACAAACAGCTGATGTTTGTGGTCCCGTCTGAAGCCGTGAAGGGGCAGGGCTTCCTCGTAATGCTCAGGGAGTGTCTCTGGAGGGGGCGGGGCTTAAAAGGGGAAGGGGCGCGGTCACCGAGGTCTGCCGCTCAGGTAAAAGACAGCTGAGGTGTCCCCTCTTCCTCCTCCTCCTCCTCTTCTCCTCTTTCTCCTCATCAATGTTTCATCTGCTCCTGCAGAGCACCTGTCGTCCATCCCTCCATCCATCCCTCTGTCCCTCCGTCTGTTCCTCTGTCCCTCCATCCATCCATCCCTCTGTCCCTCCGTCTGTTCCTCTGTCCCTCCATCCATCCATCCCTCTGTCCCTCCGTCTGTTCCTCTGTCCCTCCATCCATCCATCCATCCATCCCTCTGTCCATCCATCTGTCCCTCTGTCCATCCATCCCTCTGTCCATCCCTCCCTACCTCTGTCCCTCCATCCATCCATCTCTCCCTCCATCCATCCCTCTGTTCATCCCTCTGTCCATCCCTCTGTCCATCCCTCTGTTCATCCCTCTGTCCCTCCATCTATCCCTCCATCCATCCCTCTGTCCCTCCATCCATCTGTCCCTCTGTCCATCCATCCCTCTGTCCATCCCTCCCTCCCTCTGTCCCTACATCCGTCCGTCTCTCCCTCCCTCCATCCCTCTGTCCCTCCATCTGTCCATCCCTCCATCTCTCTGGGGGCACCATCGTGGTCCGTTGTCATCCCGTTGTTTGTCGTTTGTCCCTCCGTCCATCCCGTTGTGGTGATGTGAGGAGTCTGGGGTCTCTCCTGTCCCGCTGGAGTCGGGGGGGTCGCCTGATGCCGGTCAGCCAATCAGACGCTGGCGGCGCTTTTGTCTCTCACTTCAGGAGGACAGGAAGTGGGATGCAGAGCCACCGATTGAGCGTCCGGCGCCACGAGAGCGGGACGCTGTAATCTGTCGGAATGTGCTCGGTGCCCACAGATTGAAGTTCCCTCCACGTGATCACAACCGCCTCACTAACGTTGTTAGAGCATTACCCTGCTGACATCACCATGACAACCACGTCCACAAATCACTGATAATAAATCGTCTCGTACAGAGAGAAGGAAGTACCTGATACAGTCAGACAGGTTAACAACTGAACATACTGTTCCTCAGTAATTCTGTCTGACTGACTGTGTGACTGACTGACTGTGTGACTGACTATCTGACTGACTGTCTCTCTGTCTGACAGACCCACACACACACACACACACACACACACACACACACACACACACACACACACACACACACACACCCACACACACACACACACACACACACACAGAATATCTCCCTGTGCGAGATCAGGAATGTAAACGTAAACTGCAAATGTGTATTTTGATAAAGTCATGGGAAGTCATGTGAGTGTGAGTGTGTGTGTGTGTGTGTGTGTGTGTGTGTAAGTGAGAGAGAGAAAGAGAGAGAGACCCTCCCTCTGTGTTAGTAGAAACAGATGTTTGAGTTTCTCCAGCCTGGACACTCATTCTCTCTCTCTCTCTCTCTCTCTCACTCACTCACTCACTCACTCACTCACTCACTCACTCACTCACTCACTCACTCACTCACTCACCACCACTCACTCACTCACTCACTCACACACACACACACACACACACACACAGGCTGTATGTCTACTCATGTGACCCTGCCTGGAGGTCCTTCCAGCACTGAGATGCTTCTTCAGGCACAGTACACAGGAAGACACACTCACATGTTTTACCAGCAAAGTGAGGACGTCTTGGCTGGTCCTCAAAACACAATAGGCTGTTTAAGGGTCACCGAGAGTCCTGACAAAGATAGAAAGACCAACATCTGTGTGTCTGTTTTGTAACATTATGAATTCCTGTCATATCTCTACCCAGAATTCCTACAAATGACACATTCACACGGTAACATCAGGAGTGAAGCTCACGAGGCTCCACATTCCTGTGTGTGTATGTGAGAGAGAGTGTGTGTGTAAGAGAGTGTGTGCGTGGGGGAGTGTGGGTGTGGGTATGTGTGTGTGTCTGTAGTGTGTGTGTGAGTATGTGTATGTGTGTGTGAGCTCTGTCTCCTATCTTCTTCCTCTCCTTGCGGAGAAGCTGATCTTGTCCTGGAGAAGCTGATGTTGTGGCTGTGGGTGTGTTTCAGATGAACGTGAGGCAGTCCAGAAGAAGACCTTCACTAAGTGGGTCAACTCCCATCTGTCCCGGGTCTCCTGCAGGATCACAGACCTCTACATGGACCTGAGGGACGGTCGCATGCTCATTAAGCTGCTGGAGGTCCTGTCAGGAGAGAAACTGGTGGGTCCCAACACTCCTGTTGGAAAAGCTCTTGTTGTGAACGTGTCCGTTTTCAGACAGGAAGTGAGACAGTCGATGGTGTGACGCTTCACTTAAACGTCTCCTGAATGAGCAGAAGGCTCTTCACGTCGAGGTCACAGCACCACCTGCTGGCGCCCACAGCGTCTTCCATCCAAGTCCCTGATTTTCACCTTCTCATGATGGTCCCCAAGCCTCATCAATTATCATTGGCTCCGCCCCCGTTCACCACCACAGGTGTAACTGTGGAAACCGTGGTCATGTGACAGTTCTCTCAGCTCTCCCTGAGATCCGTCAACGTGACGGAGAGTTTCACCTGAACTGGTTGTTGATCTGA
>CAJVRN010000040.1:12992500-13015000 GCA_911728415.1 Lagocephalus sceleratus
TCAGAATGCCTTCAACATGGCTGAGCAGCACCTGGGCCTCACCAAGCTGCTGGACCCTGAGGGTGAGCAGTACACACACACACACACACACACACACACACACACACACACACCTATGAACACAGCACACCTCCTGACCTGTCTGTGTCATGTGTGTAGACATCAGCGTGGACCACCCTGATGAGAAGTCCATCATCACCTACGTGGTCACCTACTACCACTACTTCTCGAAGATGAAGGCTCTGAAGGTGGAGGGCAAGAGGATTGGGAAGGTGAGTCTGGGAGGCTCCTCCCTCACCAGAGGAACCTCTAGAACCTTTTGTGCTTCAACCTGCTTTAGGTTCTGGACCACGCCATCGAGACGGAGAAGATGATCGAGAAGTACGAGTCTCTGGCGTCGGACCTGCTGGAGTGGATCGAGCAGACCATCATCATCCTCAACAACAGGAAGTTCGCCAACTCTCTGGTCGGAGTCCAGCAGCAGCTCCAGGCCTTCAACACCTACAGGACTGTGGAGAAGCCTCCTAAGTCAGTGCACATGCCTGAATGCTCCACCGTGGACGTGGTCCTGAAGGAAGGGTCCCAGCACTGACCTGTTGAAATGACCTTTAAGGTTCACAGAGAAGGGGAACCTGGAGGTCCTCCTGTTCACCATCCAGAGTAAGATGAGGGCCAACAACCAGAAGGTCTTCACACCCCGAGAAGGAAAGCTCATCTCAGATATCAACAAGGTGATGCAGCACCCCCCCCCCCCCACCGCAACCCCCCCCCCAGGCTTCATGTTTGTGTGGGTGCGTTCGTTGTAGGCCTGGGAGCGGCTGGAGCGAGCGGAGCACGAGCGCGAGCTGGCGCTGAGGACGGAGCTGATCCGACAGGAGAAGCTGGAGCAGCTCGCCCGACGCTTTGACCGGAAAGCTGCCATGAGGGAGACGTGGCTGAGCGAAAACCAGCGCCTCGTCTCCCAGGTAACGCTCAGCAGCCCACACCTGTGGCCGCAATCATGTGACCACGTGGTCAGGTGACCATCTCAGCACATCTGCTGCGTCCTTCTTACCTCCTGTCTGCTTTCCTCCACTTTCCTTCTCTCTCCACTTCCTCCTTTCCTTGGATCTTTCCTTGTCTCCGCAGGACAACTTTGGCTGTGACCTTCAGGCTGTTGAAGCCGCCACCAAGAAACATGAAGCCATAGAGACGGACATCGCAGCGTATGAGGAGCGCGTCCAGGTCCGTCTGTTTCCGTGGCAACAACATAGTCGGCGTTTTGCTAAGCGATCAGTGGCGTCAGTCAGGTGGGTTGACTGTGCAGGCGGTGGTTGCCGTGGCGAAGGAGCTGGAGGCGGAGAGCTACCATGACCTGAAGCGTGTGGTGGCGCGTAAGGACAACGTGCTGCGCCTGTGGGAGTACCTGCTGGAGCTGCTGAAGGCCCGGAGACACCGGCTGGAGAAGAACCTGGGCCTGCAGAGGGTCTTCCAGGAGATGCTCTACATCATGGACTGGATGGACGAGATGAAGGTGACGCCCCTGCCGGGTTTGGCAACGGCGCCTATCTCCTGCTGACGCGGCCCGTGTTCCCCCAGATGTTGCTGCTGTCGCAGGACTACGGGAAACATCTGCTGGGCGTGGAGGACCTGCTGCAGAAGCACGCCCTGGTGGAGGCCGACATCGCCATCCAGGCTGACCGCGTCCGCAACGTCAACGCCAACGCTCAGAAGTTTGCCGTGGACATGGAGGGTAGGTGGGGCGGCGGGGGGCGGGGCCTGCGCTCTGATTGGTGCAGCTCTAACCCTCCCTCTTCTCTCAGGGTACAAACCATGTGACCCTCAGGTCATCCAGGACCGCGTGGCTCACATGGACTTCTGCTACAAGGAGCTGAGTCAGCTGGCGGCCGAGCGCCGAGCTCGCCTGGAGGAATCTCGCCGCCTGTGGAAGTTCTTCTGGGAGATGGCCGAGGAGGTACGCGCTCACCGCCACAGTCAGCTGACCAGTGCGGGTCACGTGACCTGAACGCGGCGTGTGTCCCGTAGGAGGGCTGGATCCGGGAGAAGGAGCAGATCCTGTCGTCTGAGGACCGAGGGAAGGATCTGACCGGAGCGCTGCGGCTCCTCAGTCAGCTGAAGGCCCTGGAAGACGAGATGAGCGGGCGCAGCGGACACCTCCAGCAGACCGTCCGCCAGGGGGAGGAGCTAGTGGCCGGCAACCACTTTGGAGCGGACAAGATCAAAGAGCGTGTGAGGGACGTCCAGGTTGGTGCTGCTGCTGCTGCAGACTCGTCCAGATGATTCCTTCTTTGGTGGGTGTCTGCTATTCCCGACCCTTGACCCGCCTTCTCTCCCGTGGCGCCACAGGACCAGTGGGCGGCGCTGGAGCGCCTCGCCGCCGTGAGGAAGTCTGGTCTGCAGGAGGCCTGTGACAAGCACCAGTTCCAGGTGAAGCCCCAGACCCGAGGACCTCCTCCAGGAGGACCTCTTCCAGGAGCACCTCTTCCAGGAGCACCTCTTCCAGGAGCACCTCCTCCAGGAGGACCTCCTCCAGGAGCACCTCCTCCAGGAGCACCTCCTCCAGGAGGACCTCCTCAAGGAGGACCTCCTCTAGGAGGACCCCCTCCAGGAGCACCTCCTCAGGGTTCCCTCTGTCCCGCAGGCTGACGCGGACGACATCGATGCGTGGATGCTGGACGTCCTGAGGATTGTGTCCAGCGCAGACGTCGGCCACGACGAGTTCTCCACACAGGCTCTGGTGAAGAAGCACAAGGACGTGGCCGAGGAGATCGGCAGCTACCGGCCCGTCATTGACGCTCTTCACGAGCAATCGCACACGTTGCCCCCCGGCGGGGCCGACTCCGAGGAGGTGACCCCGCCCCCGAGCAGCCCACAGTGGGCGTGTCCTGGAGAGCAGACGCCTGAACCGCGTGTGTCCGCAGGTGCAGAGCAGGCTGGCGGGGGTGGAGGAGCGCTACAGGGAGGTGGTGGAGCTGACGCGGCTCAGGAAGCAGGCGCTGCAGGACGCCCTGGCCCTCTACAAGATGTTCAGCGAGGCCGACGCCTGCGAAGCCTGGATCGACGAGAAGGAGCAGTGGCTCAACAGCATGGAGATCCCCGAGAAGCTGGAGGACCTGGAGGTGGTCCAGCATCGGTGAGCTCCAGCATCAACACGCCCCCTACAGGGACACAGCAGGAACCTTCAGCAGACTCACCGTTGTGCTTGGGTCTTCAGGTTTGAGAGTCTGGAGCCGGAGATGAACAGCCAGGCCTCTCGGGTCGCTGTGGTCAACCAGGTTGCCAGACAACTGATCCACAACGGACATCCCAGCGAGAAGGAGATCAAATCCCAGCAGGACAAACTGAACACCAGGTAACCCAACAGGGACGGGCCAGGGCCATCACCACGTTGGAGAACCAGCAGGTCCCTCAGCTGCTCCATTTTCTGCAGTGGTTCTGTGAAGGTGTGTGTGTGTGTGTGTCCAGGTGGAGTCAGTTCAGAGACCTGGCTGATCAGAAGAAGGACGGCCTCAACTCGGCCTTGGGCGTCCAGAACTACCACCTCGAGTGTAACGAGACCAAGTCCTGGATCAAGGAGAAGACCAAGGTGCTCACACACACGCATGTGCTCCTGCTCTTAAACACACACCAGTCACACAAGTCCACCTGCAGAACATCAGGATGCACCCAGCTGAAGAAGATCCAGACATAATAAAACTACCCTCAGCACCTGATGGTGATGAAGCCGATGATGATGGTCTTCCAGGTCATCGAGTCCACTCAGGAGCTGGGGAACGACCTGGCGGGCGTCATGGCGCTGCAGAGAAAGCTGACGGGGATGGAGCGCGACCTGGTCGCCATCGAGGACAAACTGGGCGACCTGGGAAAAGAGGCGGAGCGCTTGGCCTCCGAACACCCAGACCAGAGCGAAACCATCAGAGGTCGTCTGGCAGAGATCACCCTGGTCTGGGACGAGCTGAAGGTACTGGCAGCGCTGGCCTGGAGTGGTTCCGCCGGTTCCAGCAGCTGTCACAGACCCCTTCCCTCTGCAGGACACGCTAAAGAACCGCGAGGAGTCGTTGGGAGAAGCCAGCAAGCTGCAGCAGTTCCTGCGGGACCTGGACGACTTCCAGTCGTGGCTGTCGCGCACGCAGACGGCCATCGCCTCTGAGGACATGCCCAACACGCTGGCCGAGGCCGAGAAGCTGCTGGCCCAGCACGAGGGCATCAAGAACGAGATCCGAAACTACGAGGAGGACTACCAGAAGATGCGGGACATGGGGGAGATGGTGACCCAGGGCCAGACGGACGCCCAGTACATGTTTCTGCGCCAGCGGCTGCAGGCGCTCGACACCGGCTGGAACGAGCTGCACAAGATGTGGGAGAACCGGCAGAACCTGCTGTCCCAGTCCCACTCCTACCAGCTGTTCCTCAGGGACACCAAGCAGGCCGAGGCCTTCCTCAACAACCAGGTGAGCCCTGTTGCAGAGCCCTTCAGGAGGCCACGCCCCTGCTGGAGGGCTCTTCAGGAGGCCACGCCCCTGCTGCGGAGCCCTTCAGGAGGCCACGCCCCTGCTGCAGAGCCCTTCAGGAGGCCATGCCCCTGCTGGAGGGCTCTTCAGGAGGCCACGCCCCTGCTGGAGGGCTCTTCAGGAGGCCACGCCCCTGCTGGAGGGCCCTTCAGGAGGCCACGCCCCTGCTGCAGAGCCCTTCAGGAAGCCACGCCCCTGCTGGAGGGCTCTTCAGGAGGCCACGCCCCTGCTGGAGGGCTCTTCAGGAGGCCACGCCTCTGCTGCAGAGCCCTTCAGGAAGCCACGCCCCTGCTGGAGGGCTCTTCAGGAGGCCACGCCCCTGCTGTGGAGCCCTTCGGGAGGCCACGCCCCTGCTGCAGAGCCCTTCAGGAGGCCACGCCCCTGCTGGAGGGCTCTTCATGAGGCCACGCCCCTGCTGGAGGGCTCTTCAGGAGGCCACACCCCTGCTGGAGGGCTCTTCAGGAGGCCACGCCCCTGCTGCAGAGCCCTTCAGGAGGCCACGCCCCTGCTGCAGAGCCCTTCAGGAGGCCACGCCCCTGCTGGAGGGCTCTTCAGGAGGCCACGCCCCTGCTGCAGAGCCCTTCAGGAGGCCACGCCCCTGCTGGAGGGCTCTTCAGGAGGCCACGCCCCTGCTGCGGAGCCCTTCGGGAGGCCACGCCCCTGCTGCAGAGCCCTTCAGGAGGCCACGCCCCTGCTGGAGGGCTCTTCATGAGGCCACGCCCCTGCTGGAGGGCTCTTCAGGAGGCCACACCCCTGCTGGAGGGCTCTTCAGGAGGCCACGCCCACTGCTGCAGAGCCCTTCAGGAGGCCACGCCCCTGCTGCAGAGCCCTTCAGGAGGCCACGCCCCTGCTGGAGGGCTCTTCCAGCTGCTGTCACCATCTGGTGGTGGAGGGTGTTGACTGCGGCCTCCTGCCTTTTTCAGGAGTACGTTCTGGCTCACACTGAGATGCCCACCACCCTGGAAGCTGCTGAAGCCAGCATCAAGAAGCAGGAGGACTTCATGACCACCATGGACGCCAACGAGGAGAAGATCATCGGCGTGGTTGATGCCGGTCGTCGCCTGGTTGCCGACGGCAACATCAACAGTGACCGCATCCAGGAGAAGGTGGACTCCATTGACCAAAGGTGAGACGGTTCCTGCTTCTTCTCAGTTAAAGCTTGATGTCAGATGATTTCAGCAGATTGTAATTTGTAGATTTTCTTCTGCAGACACAAAAGAAACCGAAGTGCTGCCGTGGAGCTGCTGGAGAGGCTGAAGGACAATCGAGACCTGCAGAAGTTCCTGCAGGACTGTCAGGAGGTGAAGGCCTCACACATCATTGTTTCCCTGCAGGAAGCTGGTTCCTGCTGACGGTAGCTGTTTGTGTCTCCAGCTGTCTCTTTGGATCAGCGAGAAGATGCTGACAGCTCAGGATATGACGTATGACGAGGCCCGCAACCTCCACAGCAAGTGGCTGAAGCACCAGGCCTTCATGGCTGAGCTGCAGTCCAACAAGGAGTGGCTGGAGAAGATCCAGAAGGTGGGCCGCCGCACCTGAAGGTTCAGCTGCTGGAGTTGTGAACATCAGGGTCTCCTCAGATACTTTCCTGATGTCCAAAAATTGGACGTTCCATCAGAATATTTAAACGTCTTTGACCTTCCAGAACACGTTTCAGCGTTCCTCCTGAAGGTTCTGCCTGAAGACCAGAACATGGTGTTGACCCTTGAAGCCCGATGTCAGCAGGGCGCCTGACGCTGTCGTTCTTCTAGGACGGTCAGACGCTGATGTCGGAGAAGCCTGACACCGAGGCCATGGTCCAGGACAAGCTGGCGTCGCTGAAGAGCGCGTGGGCCGACCTGGAGTCCACCACGCAGACCAAGGCCAAGTGTCTGTTCGACGCCAACAAGGCGGAGCTGTTCACGCAGAGCTGCGCCGACCTGGACAAGTGGCTCGCCAGCCTGGAGGGTCAGCTGCAGTCCGACGAGTACGGCAAAGACCTGACCTCGGTCAACATCCTGCTGAAGAAGCAGCAGGTCAGAACCCGCAGCGGCGAGCCCTGACCTTTGACCCCAACCCCTCACCCGGTCCAGTGGGCGTCCTGGTGGTCCTGAACCAGCAGGAGGTCCACAGGACGTGGACCTGCTAGACTTCTTTGGTCTGGATGAGCGAGAACGTCCGACAAGACGTCTGCCTCCGTGTTCTTGACGTGTTGTCATGGAAACAGCTGCGTGACCTGTCCTCCTGCAGATCCTGGAGAGCCAGGTGGAGGTGCGTCAGAGGGAGGTGGAGGAGCTCCAGACCCAGTCTCAGGTGCTGAGCCAGGAGGGGAAGGGCTCCGAGGAGGTGGACGGCCAGAGGGTCAGCGTCGAGCGCAAGCTGCACCTCCTGCTGGAGCCGCTGAAGAAGCGGCGGGAGAACCTGATGGTGTCTCGGGAGATCCACCAGTTCAACCGCGACGTGGAGGACGAGATTGTGAGTCGCCTGACCTCTGACCTCTGTCCAGCATCAACCTGTCTGACTGTTCTCCGCCTGTAGCTCTGGGTGGAGGAGAGGCTCCCCGTCGCCATGTCCACCGACCACGGTCACAACCTTCAGACGGTGCAGCTGCTCATCAAGAAGAACCAGGTGAGCGCCCATCCCACCGCCTGGTGACATCACTTCCTGTCTGACCCCCGTGACCCCGCAGACGCTGCAGAAGGAGATCCAGGGCCACCAGCCGCGTTACGACGACATCTTTGAGCGCAGCCAGCACGTGCTGCGGGACGACGACCCCACCGCCCAGCTCATCCGCCAGCGCTTGGCGGAGCTGCAGTCGCTCTGGCGGCGCATCGGCGAGGAGGCGGAGAAACGCCACGCGCGCCTGAGCGAGGCCCACAAGGCCCAGCAGTACTACTTCGACGCCGCCGAGGCCGAAGCCTGGATGAGCGAGCAGGAGCTCTACATGATGTCGGAGGAGAAGGCCAAGGTGAGCTGGTCCTGGCCCTGGTCCTGGTCCTGACCCTGGTCCTGGTCCTGACCCTGGCCCTGGTCCTGGCCCTGACCCTGGTCCTGACCCTGGTCCTGGTCCTGACCCTGGCCCTGGTCCTGGCCCTGACCCTGGTCCTGACCCTAACCCTGGTCCTGACCCTGGTCCTGGTCCTGACCCTGACCCTGGTCCCGACCCTGACCTGACCCTGGTCCATGTGGCGCCCCCTGCAGGACGAGCAGAGTTCGGTGTTGATGCTGAAGA
Source organism: Lagocephalus sceleratus (assembly GCA_911728415.1). Taxonomy (NCBI): domain Eukaryota; kingdom Metazoa; phylum Chordata; class Actinopteri; order Tetraodontiformes; family Tetraodontidae; genus Lagocephalus; species Lagocephalus sceleratus. The sequence continues at coordinate 13,000,223 of CAJVRN010000040.1, forward strand.
AGCACCAGATCCTGGAGCAGGCGGTGGAGGACTACGCCGACACCGTCCACCAGCTGTCCGCCACCAGCCGGGGCCTGGTGGCCGCCGGGCACCCTGAGAGGTGAGGGGGCGGGGCCACGCTGCACGAACTCTCCTGAGCCGGGTCACCATCGCCTCTTCCTCTTCCTCGACGTGCAGCGAGCGAATCGGGATGCGGCAGTCCCAGGTGGACAAACTGTATGCCGGTCTGAAGGACCTGTCCGAGGAGCGGCGCGGGAAGTTGGACGAGAGGCTCCGCCTCTTCCAGCTCAACCGGGAGGTGGATGACCTGGAGCAGTGGATCGCCGAGCGGGAGGTGGTGGCGGGGTCCCACGAGCTGGGGCAGGACTACGAGCACGTGACGGTCAGGACGGCTCCGCCCTCGGCGAGCGGTCGCAGAGCTCCCTGTTGAAGCCCTTTGATCTCCAGATGCTGCAGGAGCGCTTCAGAGAGTTCGCCCGTGACACCGGGACCATCGGGCAGGAGCGCGTGGACGCCGTCAACCGCCAGGCGGACGAGCTGATCAACAGCGGCCACGGTGACGCCGCCACGGTGGCGGAGTGGAAGGACGGTCTGAACGAGGCCTGGGCCGACCTGCTGGAGCTCATCGACACGCGCACGCAGATCCTCGCCGCCTCCTTTGAGCTGCACAAGTTCTACCACGACGCCAAGGAGATCCTGGGCCGCATCCTGGACAAGCACAAGAAGCTGCCCGAGGAGCTGGGCCGCGACCACAACACCGTGGAGACGCTGCAGAGGATGCACACCGCCTTCGAGCACGACATCCAGGCGCTGGGAACGCAGGTACGCCGCCGCCGCGCCCGCGCTCCCGGGGAACGCTCTGAGACCGATCCATCGCTCAGGTGCGGCAGCTGCAGGAGGACGCCACCCGACTGCAGTCAGCGTACGCTGGAGACAAAGCCGACGACATCCAGAAGCGAGAGGCCGAGGTGAGCGCTCGCCATCGTACACGGGGTCGTGTTAGAAGGCCGCAGGGCGTTAGGGCGCTGTCTGAGGGTCACCCCTCCTGAAACATCACATTTGAGACACGCACACAAAAACTGAAGGTCCTGGGACAGGTCCTGGGAGGTCCTGGAACAGGTCCTGGAACAGGTCCTGCGACAGGTCCTGCGACAGGTCCTGTGACAGGTCCTGGAACGCGTCCTGGAATGTCCATGACATTCCAGGTCCTGGAAAAGATCCTGGGAGGTCCTGGACCAGGTCCTGGGAGGTCCTGGACCAGGTCCTGGGAGGTCCTGGACCAGGTCCTGGGAGGTCCTGGACCAGGTCCTGGGAGGTCCTGGACCAGGTGTAGGCCTCCAGGCCTGGCTCGTATCACCCTTTAGCAGCAGCTGTTGTTGTTGTTTGTGATGGCGTGCTGATTGACCATCCCCTGTGTCCGTTTTTTCTGTCCACCCAGAGGAGGAAGGGCGAGGTGAGACTCCGTTAACCAGAAAACGACTTTAGCTTTGCATCGGCGCTCTACTGGCTGCTGAATTCCTGTTCGTGCGTCGACTAAAATGTTGATCCATTTTAGTCGTGGCGAGAGACGCCGACTCCAAAAGTGGGCGGGGTTTGTTTGGTTTCCTTCCGGTGACGGTTGGGTGGACGGGAGAGCCCTGAAGCTCCACCCTAACCCTAACCTGGAGCACCTGGAGATAAAAACAAACGCTGCTGATTGGTTTGCAGATTCGGGTTTGGTGGTTTTTAACGTTTCAGCGCTCAAACAAACTTGGTTGCTTGTTGTGCTTCAGTGTAGCTGCCTCGTCCAGATGACCACCTCCACCAGTCTGCAGGACAGCCTAAGGTCTGAACTCTCATGTTTCAGGTTCTGGAGGCCTGGAAGAACCTCCTGGAGGCAGCAGAGGGCCGTCGCTTAAAGCTGGTGGACACTGGAGACAAGTTCCGCTTCTTCAGCATGGTGCGAGACCTCATGCTGTGGATGGAGGACGTCATCCGCCTGATCGAGGCCCAGGAGAACCCCAGGTCAGGTCCAGAAGCTCATCAAAAAGTTACAAATTCAGGATTAACATGAGAAACTACACAGGCCTAAAGTAGCCAAGAAAATAACAAAAAGACTTTTGAAGAGTTCAAAGGTTCTAGAAATAATTGAAGAGTTTTTACATCAATATTTTCAACAGAACTCATGAAAGACAAAGAAGTGTTAGTTTGTCTCCCCCTAGTGGTGAACCTCCGCAACGGCGTCTCCAGACGGCATATGTCCCTGTGTGTGTGTGTGTGTGTGTGTGTGTGTGTGTGTGTGTGTGTTTGAGCACGTGTGTATGTGTGTGAATTTTATAGAGCTCCTGAATCACAACAGTCCAGCATGAAGAACAGATGCTGGAGGAGCTTTTCTGATCTCTGCCAGGTTCCAAACATGAAGAAAGGTTCTCCTAACATGACAGTTAGAGGTCAGGTCAAAGGTCAATCCAGGATCCTCCCAGATGAACGAGAGGAGAGGATCCTCCAGAGTCCTGAGGAGATCAGTTGATCTGGTTATTCTAGTGCTAGTTTCTCTGGTTCCTCTGGTTCTTCTAGTTGTAATTCCTCTGGTTCCGGTTCCTCTGGTTCCTCTAGTTCTAGTTTCTCTGGTTCCGGTTCCTCTGGTTCCTCTGGTTCTAGTTTCTCTGGTTCCTCTAGTTCTAGTTTCTCTGGTTCCTCTGGTTCTAGTTTCAGTTTAACCAGTTTAACCCCAGTGACCTGCTCCAGTGTGTGCTGTGGTCAGCCTGGTCCAGTTGGACCAGTACAGCGCCAGTCAGGAGCTCCTCAGCAGACCTTCTTCTTCTGTGTCCTTCAGGGATGTGTCCTCGGTGGAGCTGCTCATGAACAACCATCAGGGCATCAAGGCGGAGATCGACGCTCGCAACGACAGCTTCAGCGGCTGTATCGAGCTGGGGAAGACGCTGTTGGCACGGAAACACTACGCATCAGAGGAGGTGAGCTTCAGGGGGCGGAGCCTGCCCACATCAAAGCTCCAGCACCCACCAAAGCATCAACATCTCTCCTCAGATCAAAGAGAAGCTGCTCCAGCTGACGGACAAGAGGAAAGAGATGATCGACAAGTGGGAGGACCGGTGGGAGTGGCTACGCCTGGGTAGGAAGTGACATCATCACCTGGGCGCCAGTCGCCTCAGGAGAGCCTTCAGGATGAGATTAAGATGTGTGTGTGTGTGTGTGTGTGTGTGTGTGTCTCTCCCCCCACCTCTCTCTCCCCCCGTCTCTGTCCCCCACTCTCTCTATGCCCCCCCTCTCTCCCCCCATCTCTCCCCCTCTCCCCCCTTCTCTCTGTGCCCCCCCTCCCTCTCTCCCCCCTCTCTCTGTGTCTCTCCCCACCTCCCTCTCTCTATGCCCCCCCCTCTCTCTATGCCCCCCTCTCTATGCCCCCCTCTCTCTATGCCCCCCCTCTCTCCCCCCATCTCTCCCCCTCTCCCCCTTCTCTCTGTGCCCCCCCTCCCTCTCTCCCCCCTCTCTCTGTGTCTCTCCCCACCTCCCTCTCTCTATGCCCCCCCTCTCTATGCCCCCCTCTCTCTATGCCCCCCCTCTCTATGCCCCCCCTCTCTATGCCCCCCTCTCTCTATGCCCCCCTCTATGCCCCCCTCTCTGCCCCCCCCTCTCTATGCCCCCCAGTCCTGGAGGTGCACCAGTTCTCCAGAGATGCCAGTGTAGCAGAGTCGTGGTTGCTGGGTCAGGAGTCCTACCTGTCCAGCAGGGAGGTGGGCCAGAACGCCGACGAGGTGGAGAAGCTCATCAAACGTCACGAAGCCTTTGAGAAGTCGGCGGCGACCTGGGAGGAACGCTTCGCCGCCCTGGAGAGGCTGACCACGGTGAGACCACCGCACAACTGTGACCCTGACCCCTGACCCCTGACCCTCGACCAACACACTGGTTCCTATTGGCTTATTGTGTGTGTGTGTGTGTGTGTGTGTGTGTGTGTGTGTGTTTGTGTGTGTGTGTCTCCAGATGGAGTTGTTGGAAGTGAGACGTGTGCAGGAGGAAGAAGAAAAGAAGAGACAAGCCCCGCCCACTGAGGCTCATCTGGTGGATGCTGCAGGTCAAAGGTCAGTTCTGACCAGTGTGGCCCCAGTAAAGAACCAGTTAGAATCATCAGACTGGACCAGCTCATAATCCAAAATAATCCAGAACCAGTTAATCTGAAGGAGTGGGACACTTCCAGTCCAGCAGGAACAATGCACGATGCTAAAAACAACCGTCACAGTCAGAGCAGTCATAACTACAGCAGTCACAACAGTGATAATGTGTGTGTGTGTGTGTGTGTGTGTGTGTGTGTGTGTGTGTGTGTGTGTGTGTGTGTGTGTGTGTGTGCGCGCAGGAATGCTGAGCTGGGGTCTCAGAATGGGCCGGCCTCTGATCAGGACACCACCAGGGTTAGTTATCGTTCTTCTGCCTACCAGAAATACAGCAGCAGCCTGCAGAGCACCAGGAGCAGCGCACCATGACACACACACATATACACATATACACACATATATACACATCATGATACACACACCATGATACACACATCATGATTCACACACCATGATACACACACACATACATACACACATGTTCTGATGAAAAGTGAACCAGGTTTTGTGCTCGACTCTCCCTCTCCCTCTGTCTCTCTCTCTCTCTCTCTCTCTCTCTCTCTCTCTCTCTCTCTCTCCTCCTCTTCCTCCTCAGCCTCACACCCTCCTCTTCCTCGCGCCCCACCTCTTCTTCTTCCTGCTGCTGTTTGTTCTCATTTATAACGTCTCTTGAATGATGAGGACGCTTCATTCTGTTTTCATCAGAACGGTCTTCACGTTGTGTTCTGTGTTGTTCAGAGTTTACTTTAAATAAATATGAATAAATAAGGTTTATTTTGAGTTCAAGGGGAACAGGAACAGTTCTTGTCTCCTTTAATTCTTTATTCAAGCTAAATCATTTGATTCAGTTCAAATAAAATTTGTTTTCAAATTAGATTTTTGTCAAATTTCAAATCAAGTTTTTGTGTTTGGATGAAACAAACGATGGCGTGAGAGGAGCCCGCGGCGTTAACGGAGCGGAGTTTATCAAAAATGAGAGAGCCTCACTCTTCTGTCCTTCATCCCTCCATCCTGAAACATTTATCATGTTGTTTTAACGTTAACGTCATTTTTCTGATTGTTTTAACATTTATCACGTTTTAACGTTAACGTCATTTTTCTGATTGTTTTAACATTTATCACGTTTTAACGTTTGTCTGAGGCTAACGACATCGCCCTCTGTTTTTGTTCTTTTCTGACTAACACTCATTTTTAATAAACCAACACGTCTGTCCGTCCGTCCGTCTGTGGTGTCATTGTTTTTTGTCGTTGTTTATCTGACGGTTGTTTTTCACCATCAGCCTCTTCGTGTTTCATCATCATCGTTGACGACTGACTCTCAGTGTCGTATCTCGGTGAAGCTCAGCTTTATTCTTTTCTCTGAGGGGCGGAGTTACGAGACGTTTAAATCACGATTTATCGCAGATCTTCTGACATTAACGTTGAGACGCAGCGTTAGCTCGTAGCATAGCCGTGGCCGGGGCGATTGTGGTTGAACGTTGGACGGGGCGACGGACGGCGGCGTGTTAACGCCGTCGGGAATGCTGCAGACGGCCAGGACTGGCCCCGCCCCCTGAGGGTCCGGCGCTGGAGCGGTCCGTCTGAGGGTAACGCGTCCGCTGCGAGTGGGTGTGGTGTGAAATGACCGCCTTTGGGCCAATCAGGCTTCAGGTCCAGTAATCCTGAAGACAAACGATCCTTTGATTGTCTGTCTTTGATCTGCTCTTTGAAGGCATGCTGCATGGTCTCTGATCTGCCGTGACGTGATTGGTCCGACCTGGACCGTCGATGATCTCTGGCGTGAACGCGCGGTCGTGTGTTGGCTGCCGTGTTTGTGCGAATCCTTTTTATTGGTCTTTGAACGATGTTTTCCACAAAGCTCAAACAGGAAGTTGATTTGGTGGCTTGTGATTGGTCCACGCTCCGCATGCTCCTGTCCGCTTCCCGACTTTCACCTGACTTCTCGTCTCACTCTGTTTCCAGGACAACGGGGGCGAGGCCGTGAACGGCGTGACGGAGCCCAGCCCGCCGGGGTCTCCCGGGGGGTCCTGCAGGGGCAGGGCCGCCCAGGCCGCCACTCTGCCCACCAAGACGCCCACGAAAGCGTCCCCATGGCAACTGGAGGGCTTCCTGTACCGCAAGCACGAGTGGGAGGGGCATAACAAGAAGGCCTCCAACAGGTGAGGGCGGGGCCGGCGCTGCGCGGGCGCGCCGCATACACACACATCATGATTCACACACCACGGCACACACGTGTGCGCAGGTCGTGGCACCACGTGTACTGCGTGGTGAGCCGGCAGGAGCTGGGCTTCTACAAGGAGGCCAAGAGCGCCGGCGCCGGCGTGCCCTACCACAGCCAGGTGCCCGTCAGCCTGCAGGACGCCGCCTGCGAGGTGGCGCTCGACTACAAGAAGAAGAAGCACGTCTTCAAGCTCAAGTGAGGCTTCGCCGGGGGGCAGGCGGGGGCGAGCCCCTCTGACCACCACGTCCTTCTGTGTCCTCAGGATCACCGACGGCAACGAGTACCTGTTCCAGGCCAAAGACGAGGTGACCTCCTTTGTGCTCTTTGTGCTTCCTGACCGGAGCCGTAACTCCGCCCCCTCTTCCTCCCCAGGACGAGATGAACACGTGGATCTCCACCATCACCGCCGCCATGACGGCCGACAAGTCCGAGGCCGCCGCCGCCAGCACGCCGGCCCCCGCCGCTCGTGCTCAGACGCTGCCGGCCTCCGTCGCCATAGCGACGGCAGCCGAGTCCAGCCCCGGAAAACGAGAGAAAGACAAGGAGAAGCGCTTCAGCCTGTTCAGCAAGAAGAAATAGACCCCCCTCCTCCCCCCTCACCCCTCCTCCCCCCCTCCCTCCCCCCCGGTGCTGTTCGAGGTCGCTCCTCATTGAGCTGATACGTGTCACGCTTTGATCGCGTAGTTGGTGACAGCTGTTACCATAGCAACATGCTGCCTGAGCTGACCAGTAGAATAGCTCCGCCCCCTTCTCAAGCGAGACTCTAGCGCTCCGAGCCAGAACTCTCCTCGTGCCTCCGGACCGTCGGCCGGCTCAGAGCGACCACCTGAACGGACGCTGAAGAACCACGTTGGAGCTCCCCCTCCCCCTCCTCCTCTACCTCCTCCCCCTCCTCTACCTCCCCCTCCCCCTCCTCCCCCTCGTCTCGTCTTCGTTCGCTCCGCCTCGTCTCCTGTCTGGAGACATCCTTCCTGTTGGGCTCAGCAGCCTGTGTGTGAGGATTCATCTGTGTGGGGTCAGAGGTCAAGGTCAGTGGGTGAGGTCAGGAGTTGGGGTTAATGGTTGAGTCAGGGGTCAGTGGGTGAGGATGGGGTTGGGGTTAGGGGTCAGTGGGTGAGGTCAAAGGTTGAGGTCAGGTGTTGGGGTTGAGGTCAGGGGTCAGAGGTTGTGGTCAGTGGGACCCTCAGAAGTGTTTAGGGACGTTTTGATCAGTTCAGGCTGTTTGTGTGGAAACTTAATTCCAAACTAAAATCTTTTGGATTCTCAAATTTGTGAGATTTTCTTCACTATATTGAGTCCAACTGGAGTTGGTGTTTCAGGGGTCAGAGGTCAGGGGGGTTTGACCTGGACCAAGCGCAGCTGGCTCCTTGTTTTCCCAGAATCCCGACGTTCCTCCAGGCGTCTTCAGGGCTTCGACTTCCTGTAAACAACGCTGACGTATTATTGTTACTAAACCTGACGTTAATGAACTTGACCTGTTAATTACTAACCTTCACTAACCTGGTGAGTTACTGACCAGTCAGACAGTCACAAGGACTGATCTCTTTTGTTTTCTACTCATATTTCAGTCTTTCATCTCAAGACTTTGATCTTTGTTTTGTTGAGGCCTCCATGTTAAAGCTAAGTTAGCATAGCCACCAGAAGCTGTGAACTGGAATTAACGTCGCTTCTTCTTTTATCGTTTTTGTTTCCCGTCAGACGTTCTCACTGAAGACCCCCCCACAAGGTGAACTGGTGGGGGCGGAGCTTCACTCTGATTGGTCTGAGCTCTGTTTCTCCTTTTGCTGCATTCTCTGGTAACCTGGTGACTAGTGTGCATTCTGTAACCATAGCAACGATATATATTTCTTAATATTGCACAATCAACATTGCCACGATGGGGTGAAGGTGGGTGGGTGGGGTTAGCGAGGTGACGGGGCTGGGTCACTGTAGTTGAGCTGCACCTGTAGACTTTTCTCCTCATGTGTTCCACCTGTGCAAAAGCCATTAAAGTGCTTTAAAACAACCTCCAGCTGTCTGCCTCTTCTTCAGCCTGCAGGGTCAGGGGTCACCTCTGAAGGGTCAGGGGTCATCTCTCCAGAGCCAGGGGTCACCCCTCCAGAGCCAGAGGTCACCCCCAGGCTCAGGGATCACGCCTGCAGGGTCAGGGGTCATCCCTCCAGGGCCAGGGGTCACCCCCAGGGTCAGAGGTCATCCCTGCAGGGGTCACCCCCAGGGTCAGAGGTCATCCCTGCAGGGTCAAGGGCAGAGGTCATCTTATCTGAACCGGAGCAAACGTATGCCGTCATCTCCGTGACCTTTGGGGGCGTCGCTTCGTCCATGTTGGGGTGGGACTGGACGGCCGTGCTCTTTAGGTCCCGCCCACCAGGTGCCACCCTGCTGGTTCTGGTTCTGACCCGGTTTTCAGTCGTTCTCATATTCCATCCTGACGGCTGGTTCTTGCTGCTCTGTCCCTGTGGTGAGAGGTCAAAGGTCAGCTCCCTCCATGACTCATGTCTTCCACCACTCAGCTCCCCTAAAACAATCCTCGGAAACGCCCCCCCCCGGAAAAGTCCCGGCTCCAGTCGGGACAGGAAGACTCCGCCTCCCCAGATTTTCTCTCTGGTTGAAGTAAATCTGCCGTCCGCCCGTTTTCAGATGAACGTCGTGGTCAGCTCGAACACACGAAGGTCGACCTGCTGGTCCCCACAAAAGTAGCAGAACTGGAGACGCAGCCTGAGGCCGTCCTGTGTTATCAGTGCCACAGGAAGTGGAGGAGAGGAAGTGAGCTGACGTCACAGCTGAGAGGCCTCACATGGGAAGACCTCATCCAACAAGTCTGAGGTCCAAGACGCTCAGATGACAAGAAGAACTTGACGTGCGCCCCCTCTAGCGGTCACCGCTGGTACCGCAGCTGTATTCATGTTGACGTTAAAGCCCTGGAGGAGGAGGAAGAGGAGGTGATGGAGGAGGATGATGAGGTGGAGGAAGAGGAGGTGATGGAGGAGGATGAGATGGAGGAGGAAGAGGAGGTGGAGGAGGAGGCGGAGGAGGTGAGGCTCTGCTGCAGGCTCATGAGAACAATCTCAGAACAACATAATCATCTGACCTTTGTTGAGGTCACGTGACCTCAGGAAGCGGGTGTGTGTGTGATTGTTCTTTCTGCTGACGGTTGGAGCCTACAGTCGGGTTAGGGTGAGGGTGAGGGACGCTCCAGAATCTGGATGAAGTTTCTCCTCCATTCCTCATGGAGAGGAAACGGGAAGTCCCCCCCCCTCGCCCTATAAAAGCAGCCGATCGTGTGAGGGTCCGTTCTGTGCAGCAGACATGAGGCTGCTGGGAGGACTGGTGCTGCTGGGAGGACGGGGGAGGCTGCTGGGAGGACTGGTGCTGCTGGGGCTCCTGGTCAGCGTTCACGGGGAGCTGAGAGCACGAGACCCTGATGTGGGGGAGGAGGGGGGGGGGGGGAGGACCGACCAGAGGAGCAGCGGCGCTCTCTGCCCACATTCCAGCCACCAGGACCCCCCCAGTAGAGGAGGGGGGGGGACGGGCCCAGAGTGGGTGAGTCCAGTCTGAACTGTCATGTGACCAGTTTTAACCACGCTTTGATCATGTGACACATCTGAAAATGAAGTTGTATGCTGCAACTGCAGGAACCATCAAAGTTACACCCAGACGGTGTACAACAGTCGGAGCTGGTTGACTGATTGGATGGACCAATCAGCTCTGCTTCATCTCTCCTTCATCTCTTCATCTCTCTTTCCTCTCTTCATCTCTCCTACATCTTCTTCATCTCTCCTACATCTCCTTCATCTCTCCTTCATCTCTTCTTCATCTCATCTCTCTTTCATCTCTTCATCTCTCTTTAATATCTCTTTCACCTCTCTTTCATCTCCTTCATCTCTTCATCTCTCACTTCTGTTTTCCATCCATTTATCCAAAAGATGAAAACATCAAAGACAACCAAACTTCTGCTGAGGATGACAATAAGGCTCACTCACTCACAAATAGTGTGTCAATATAAACACATTAGTGTTGTCATGCTCTGTATTTCACGTGTGTGTGTGTGTGTGCGTGCGCAGACACCCTTCACCCTCCCGTTCAGCCTACAGTCAGAAGCAGATGGTTGGTGCGCTGTTGTGGTGTTGTTGTCCAGGACACAACTGTGAAGACAGAGGTGGGTCAGCCTCCTGTTACCGTGACGACAGTCGAGGGTTTGGGCTTCGTGTGTGTAGAACAGTCTGACATATTGAACTGTTACAGCTGGTTTCACTGTTCTCCCACCGCACAACACTTCCTCTTCCTGTTTTGGTTTGCAGCGGCTGATTCACTTCCTGTGATGTCATCTGATTCTTCTGCTCTGAAAGCTCCTCCCCCTACACACACAAACACACATATATACACACACACAGACTCACAAAGACACACACACACTCACACACATTTACAAACACACACACCTGAGAAACAGAATCTAACTCCTTCACTGTAACAAAGACAGGAAGTTGTGCTGTGATGTCAGCGGTGACCTTTTCTCAGGGTCAGGGTCAGGGTCCAGACTGGGGCAGCTCACTGGGGTCAAACTGGTTCAGACCAGACCAGTGGTCAGTCGGTCCTGGTGCTCCCATTGTTCTCAGACACATCCTCCGCAGGCATCCATCATCGGCGTGACGACCTGACCCGGGAACAGAACGACCACGGAGACCATCGCCACGGAGACCATCGCCACGCTGCTGAGGGTGGGTTGAGGCTCTTGTTCCTGGGCGGATGTAGCGGAGGCGTGGCTGAATGAGGTGTCACCGCCCTCCAGGTTCTGGCGTGACAGAGGCGTTGATGGAACAGCTGAAGGAGCAGCTGAAGGAGCAGCTGAAGGAGCAGCTGAAGGAGGAGCTGAAGGAACAGCTGAAGGAGCAGCTGAAAGACCAGCTGAAGGAGCAGCTGAAGGAGCAGCTGAAGGAGGAGCTGAAGGACCAGCTGATGGAGCAGCTGAAGGAACAGCTGAAGGAGCAGCTGAAAGACCAGCTGAAGGAGCAGCTGAAGGAGCAGCTGAAGGAGGAGCTGAAGGACCAGCTGATGGAGCAGCTGAAGGAACAGCTGAAGGAGCAGCTGAAAGACCAGCTGAAGGAGCAGCTGAAGGAGCAGCTGAAGGAGGAGCTGAAGGACCAGCTGATGGAGCAGCTGAAGGAACAGCTGAAGGAGCAGCTGAAAGACCAGCTGAAGGAGCAGCTGAAGGAGCAGCTGAAGGAGGAGCTGAAGGACCAGCTGATGGAGCAGCTGAAGGAACAGCTGAAGGAGCAGCTGAAAGACCAGCTGAAGGAGCAGCTGAAGGAGGAGCTGATGGACCAGCTGAAGGACCAGCTGAAGGAGCAGCTGAAGGACCAGCTGAAGGAGGAGCTGAAGGAGCAGCTGAAGGAGGAGCTGATGGACCAGCTGAAGGACCAGCTGAAGGAGCAGCTGAAGGACCAGCTGAAGGAGGAGCTGAAGGACCAGCTGAAGGAGGAGCTGAAGGAGCAGCTGATGGAGGAGCTGAAGGAGGAGCTGAAGGAGCAGCTGAAGGAGCAGCTGATGGACCAGCTGAAGAAGCAGCTCCAGCCTGTCCTGGACAGCTTCAACCACTCGTTGGCGCTCCTGGGCCAGCAGGTCGCCGCGCTGCAGAAGGGGGTGGAGCTACCGGACGGAGAGGCGGCCCAGAAGGAGAACCTGCGTGCCAGGCTGGAGGGGGTCCAGGAGCAGGTGAGGGAGGTGCAGGAGCAGGTGGAGGACCAGAGGTCAGAGGTCGAGGACCGGCTGCACGCCCAGCAGGTGAAGGTGCTCGCCAACCTGGGAGGCTTCAGGATGGACGTGGACGCCAAGCTGAAGCGCCACCACGAGCTGCTGCAGGTGACCAATCAGGGCCCTCGTGGGCGGAGCCACGGGGACATCCTGCCTGAAACATCTTCTGCCCTCAGGCCGGCCTCCAGGCTGTCAACACCACCCTGGCGCAGCTCAAGCTGGGCCCGCCCCCAGACGAGGGGGCGGGGCCTGCGGGGCCCTCTTACCCCACGGCGCTCTGGACCGCCATCGAACGTCTGGACAACGTGGTGGTGAACCACAGCGTCCAGGTGAGTCCCTCACGCATCGCTTCCTGTGAGTCCAACGGGTCAGCTGGCCTGAAATGGGGCGGAGCCAACGCTCCTCCTGCGTCTGAAGCGACCCTGATCCGTGACCTCGCCGTGACCTCCCATGACCACGCCCCCAGGTCAGCGGCCTGAGGGAGGAGGCAGAGGTGACCTCAGGAGGCCTCCAGCTGCTCAGACGGGACCTGCGGCACCTGGACCGGCAGATCAACCAGACGGCGCGCACCAGCCAGGTCCAGTTCATGGAGACGGGGCTGGAGGTGGAGCTGGCCAAGGAGGCGGTGCTTCGCCGCGTGGCGGAGTTGGCGGGGAACCTGAGCCAGCAGAGCGTGCGTCTCCAGGAGATGGAAGAGGACGTGGACTTCCTGTACACCACGCTCTACAAGGACAACTCCTCCTCAGACTGCGGCTGCAAATCCCTGAGGGCCACGTTGGCGCGACTGGAGAGGGGCGTGGCCAACGTGACGGAGTTGGCCAATAGGAATCGACTGGCCTTGGAGGATGGCGAGGGAGCAGCACAGTGGGATGTGGCCAACGACTGGGAGCCGGCGGTGCAGGCGATCCAACAGGACCTCCAACAGGTACCGGGGTGGGGCTGGGGACGGGGCCTGCGGTGGGGCCGTGCTGTGGGCGGGTGAGAGGCGGGGCCAGAGGCGGGGCACGGCTGGGGGCGGGTCAGAGGCGGGGCCTGGCCCCCTCACGCCCTCGTCAGTGCACCAGTGGAGAGCGGTAACCTGGCTCAGGAGGTTCTGCTGAGCCTGGTGCTGGTCTGACTGAAGCCTTCTTTCCAGGTGAAGGAGGTTCTGGTTCTGGAGGAGCTGAGGACCCAGACTCTGGACCACGGCCTGGCCCAGCTGGGCTCCTCTCTCCGCCTGCTCACGGAGGAGGTCTCCGCCCTGCGGGAGTCCGGCGGGCGCTTGGCCAAGAACATGCAGCGCTGGTCGGGCTCCTTCATGTCGCTGCTGAAGGACGTGGTCCGACACAACGACGTGCTGGGGCTGCTGCTGGGAGAGGAGGTGCCAGAGTTTCTGGACTGGCCCCTCCAGGACCAGAAGGTCCACTCCATCCCGGTCCTGAAGGAGCAGCTGGCGCTCCTGCAGGAGCAGCTGAGAGGACACGACCTGAGCATCGGCTCCCTGCTGGCCCAGCGCTCAGGTGGGTTCAGAACCAGGACCAGGACCAGGACCAGGACTGGTCCTCCTGCTGGAATGTTCAAATTGAATGTCGGCGCTTCCTCCTCCAGGAACCAGAGAAGTCCCGTCAGCAGACCAGCCGGCTTCCTCCTTCTCGTCGCCCGTCCACGACTGGCCCCCCGGCGATGAGAGGACGGGCGGAGCTTCTGCGCTTCTGTGGAACCTGGAGAACGAGGTGGACCAGCTGAAGCTGAAGGTTCTGTGGCTGGAGGAGAGACAGTCCAACACATCTGCTGAGAACGGAGCCCCAGCCGGGGGCGCGGGGGCCGACCTGCAGGCCGAGGTGATCTGGCTGAAGAGAGGTCTGGAGGAGCACCTGAAGACCTTCAAGAACGTCTTCAGCAACACCGAGCTGCTGGAGAAGACGCCGGCGACGCTGGAGCTGGACAAACTGTGGCAGCTCATGAAGACGGAGGATGGGAAGAAAGAGAATAAGAAGAAGAAGAAGAAGAGAGGAGGAGGAGTGAGAGAGGGAGCTGGAAAGAGGGGAGAAGACCGTGGTAAGGGGAGGGAAATATGAGGGGGGAGAGCGCAGCTCAGCCTTGGTCCAGGAGGACTCCCCCTGGTGGCTGGCTGCAGGATAGACTCGTCCCTCCACAGGGACCGACGTTAACGAGGACACGCTCGACTCAGCTGAAGAGGAGGAGGAGGAGGAGGAGGAGGAGGAGGAGGAGGAGGAGGAGGAGGAGGAAGGCTCCTCACTCATCCACACTAACTTTTAACTTTGATAATGGCGGACCGGGCTCTTTGCTGGCGTTAAACCCTCCTTGTGGGTCCAGGTGTGGCTGCAACATCTGGCCAGAGGCCCGTGTGAGGGGGGGTGGGGGGGGTCCAGGCTCTTGTATCTGCTCTGAAACGTTCCGACTGACGTGCTTTGAGACACAGTAGGTCTGCTCATGGTTAGTTCAGGTGTATGTGTAACACAACTGCAATAAAGATCTTGTACGTATTGAAGCGCAGTGGTTGAGGACTGTCAATCAAAGGGACTGGACCAATCAGAGCTCTGGTTACCTTTGGTTCATTTTAAAGCAGAATCCAAGAGAGGGCGGGGTCAAAGGTCCATCTACAGCTGGAACACTAACCCCAACCCTAACCCAACAAACGACCGTTGGGTTACACTGAAGGTGCTCTATCACCTTAAACCAGGGGTCTCCAGCCCCCCC
>CAJVRN010000040.1:13017500-13180165 GCA_911728415.1 Lagocephalus sceleratus
GGCGGGGCCCGGGGGCCTGGGGCCCGGGGCCCCGCTGCGGGACCACGAGGTCTGGCTCCTGGAGGTGTCGCAGCCGCCCGAGTTCTGGTGCGGGGGGGAGCCCTACCCCGGCCCGGAGGTCCGCCTGTGACGGTTCCGGAGGTTCTGCGGACGCTTCTTCAGGACCGACAAAGAGGGCGTTCCCGAGCCGCACCTGCATGACGTCACCGACACCTTTGTGGAGCAGTTCTGGCGGTTGAGATCTGATGTTGTCTCAGCTGAGCGGAACCGCCCCAGCAGAACCAGAACCTCGGATGAAACCAGTTTCCATCCGACGGTGATTTGATGGATTCGTTTGAAATCAGCTGTGAAACTCGATTATTCCTAATCGATGAGGAGAGCGGGAGAATGTACCGAGATTAGAGCGCTGCGGTCACCTGGTATTTATGTAATAAAGACCCTTTTGAAGAACACCTGATCGATCACAGATCAATGAGCACCAAACGTGGATCCATACACCTGTGGGGGGGCTGTCTGATGGGGGGGCTGTCTGATGGGGGGGCTGTCTGATGGGGGGCTGTCTGATGGGGGGCTGTCTGATGGGGGGGCTGAGAGAGACCTGTCTGATGAGGGGGCTGAGAGAGACCTGTCTGATGGGGGCTGAGAGAGACCTGTCTGATGGGGGGCTGAGAGAGACCTGTCTGATGGGGGGCTGTCTGATGGGGGCTGAGAGAGACCTGTCTGATGGGGGAGCTGTCTGATGGGGGCTGAGAGAGACCTGTCTGATGGGGGGCTGTCTGATGGGGGCTGAGAGAGACCTGTCTGATGGGGGCTGTCTGATGGGGGCTGAGAGAGACCTGTCTGATGGGGGGCTGTCTGATGGGGGCTGTCTGATGGGGGGCTGAGAGAGACCTGTCTGATGGGGGCTGAGAGAGACCTGTCTGATGGGGGAGCTGTCTGATGGGGGCTGAGAGAGACCTGTCTGATGGGGGGGGCTGAGAGAGACCTGTCTGATGGGGGGGCTGTCTGATGGGGGGGCTGAGAGAGACCTGTCTGATGGGGGGGGCTGAGAGAGACCTGTCTGGTGGGGGGGGTGATGGGGGGCAGGGGGAGGACAGTCCTGGGGGTGGAGCAGACATCCAGGAGGACGGTGGAGGCAGCAGCTCTGTTGTCTTCAATGTTTTATTTCATGGTCAATCAAGAACTAATATTTCACAGTCAATCAGAAAAAGTCTGAAATAATTTAAAAGAAAACAAAAGTGGAGAAGAAATCAAAGAATGACGACAAAGTTCTGAACCTGTGATTCTACGTCAGGGGGCGGGGCTTCTGACTCCCGATGTTAATAATAATGAGGTGGGCGTGGTCTGAAGCCTGAGGAAATACGCAGCGTCATCACGTTTCAACCGTGCCGCCATCAGCACGTCTGTAGCCAGAAGCCCCGCCCACATTCGGACCGATCAGAAGTCTGTTTGATTTCTCCGACATTCTTCCAGCTGACTTTGGTGTTTGAGGATTCCAGCGGTGGGGGGGCGGGGCCTCCTCTGTAGAGGGGCGGGCCCTCCTCCGTGGAGGGGGCGGGGCTTCTTCGACAGAGGGGCGTGGCTCATTTGCATTGCGATAGTGGAGGCGGGGCCTCCTTTGCATCACATAGAGGGGGCGGGGCCTCTAACATAGAGGAGGCGGGGCCTCTTCTGTAGAGGGGCGGGACTTCCTCTGTAGAGGGGGCGTGACCTCCTCCGTGGAGGAGGCGGGGCCTCTTCATAGAGGGGCGTGGCTTCATTTGCATCGCTATAGAAGAGGCGGGGCCTCCATTGCATCACATAGAGGAGGCGTGACCTCCGTAGAGGGGGCGTGACCTCCTCCGTAGAGGGGGCGGGGCCTCCTCCAGGATGGGCGGAGCTTCTTCCATGGAAGAGGCGGGGCCTCTTCTGTAGAGGAGCAGGGCTCCTCCATAGAGGGGTGGGGCTTCCTCTGTAGAGGGGGCGTGACCTCCTCCGTGGGGGAGGCGGGGCCCCTCCGGGAGGGGCGGGGCCTGCTAGGAGGCCGCCCTTTTCTCCTTCTGCCGCAGGTGCACCTTCAGGTGCCGCCTCCTCTCGTCGCTGCGGGCGAACTTGCGTCCGCAGTGCTCGCAGCAGAAGGGCTTCTCGCCGGTGTGCGTGCGGATGTGCGTGGTCAGGTGGTCGCTGCGGCTGAAGCTGCGCATGCAGATGCGGCACTGGAAGGGCTTGT
The DNA here is from genome assembly GCA_911728415.1 of Lagocephalus sceleratus. Taxonomy (NCBI): domain Eukaryota; kingdom Metazoa; phylum Chordata; class Actinopteri; order Tetraodontiformes; family Tetraodontidae; genus Lagocephalus; species Lagocephalus sceleratus. The sequence continues at coordinate 13,019,710 of CAJVRN010000040.1, forward strand.
GGCCCGTGTGGATGCGCAGGTGGCGGCTCAGCTCGTCGGAGCGGGAGAAGCGGCGGTCGCAGCTCTCCGCCGGACACGCGTAGGGCCGTTGGTGCACCGGGGTCTTGCCGGGCCGGCTCGGGTACTTCCGGGGCCGCGCGATGGGCCGGAGGGGCAGGTTCTGGTGGGCGGGGAAGCCGTCGGCGGCCGGGGGCGGAGCTCCCAGCGTGAAGTTCCTGATGGTGCTGAGGGGCGTGAGCGGGGGGGGCACCCTGAGGGGGTCCAGCTGGAACGCCAGGGACTTCCGGTCCGGAAAGGCGGCCTGGACCTCCCTGGCGCCGCCCTGCTGGAAGAAGCCGCCGTACTCGGGAGCGTAGGGCGGGGCCGGGTGGTAGGACACGGCGCAGGTGGGCGTGGCCAGGTACCCACCTGCCGACTGGTCCTGGTACACCTCCCCGCTGCAGGAGTAGGACGGGCCGGCGTACATGTGGCCCAGGTCCGGCTGAGCGTGCGCCATGGCGCTGAAAGGGGGTCACACCTGGGCCCAGTCCAGCAGAACCGCCGCAGCTGCTGTGGTGGTCGGGAACAGCTGGAGGGAGACGAGGAGCAGGTGAGCCAGCAGGTACAGGTGACCCTCAGGACCTCTGGACCTTCAGGACCTCTGGACCTTCAGAACCTCAGGACCTTCAGAACCTCAGGACCTCTGGACCTTCGGGACCTCGGAACCTTCAGAACGTTCAGAACCTCAGGACCTTCAGAACCTCAGAACCTTCGGAGCCTCAGGACCTTCAGAACCTTCAGAATCTCAGGACCTTCAGAGCCTCAGGACCTTCAGAACCTCAGGACCTTCAGAGCCTCAGGACCTTCAGAACTTTAGGACCTTCAGAACCCTCAGAATCTTAGGACCTTCAGAACCCTCAGAAGCTTAGGACCTTCAGAACCTCAGGACCTTCAGAACCTTAGGACCTTCAGAACCTTCAGAGCCTCAGGACCTTCAGAACCTTCAGAATCTCAGGACCTTCAGAACCTTAGGACTTTCAGAACTTCAGGACCGTCAGAACCTTCAGAATCTCAGGACCTTCAGAGCCTCAGGACCTTCAGAACCTTAGGACCTTCAGAACCTTCAGAGCCTCAGGACCTTCAGAACTTTAGGACCTTCAGAACCCTCAGAATCTTAGGACCTTCAGAACCCTCAGAAGCTTAGGACCTTCAGAACTTCAGAACCTCAGGAGCTTCAGATTCAACACCTCAATCACTTATTTTATTGATTATTGATCAGAGGATGGACATCCACTCAGCAGCAGCTAACGACCCAATCGACTCCAGGGCGCCCCCGATGGCGGCCGCTGCCTCTACACCAGCTGAGGAGTCACATGACCCACCAAGAGGGACACAAGTCATCCGTCACCGCCCACGAGCACAAAAATGGAGCTTTGTTGTCCAGGGACACGCCCACCCTGTAGCAGATGGGCCGACACACACACACACACACACACACAAACACACACATATATATATATGCACACACATATATATAAATACACACACATATATATACACACGTATATATACACACATATATACACGCATACATATACACACATATATAAACACAGACATGTATATACCCATACACATATATACACACACACACTTAAAGACACACAAATATATATACATGCACACACATATACACACATATATATATACACATATACATGCATATATATATTCCCACACAAACACACATATATATAAACACACACATACATAAATATCTATATACTGTATATATACACAAACACACATATATACATACATATATATACCCACACACACAAACACACATATATAAACACATACACACTTGAACATACACACACACATATATATATATCCACACATATATACACATATATACACGTATATACACATTTTCAAATGTACACACATATACATAAACACAGGTTACTTTCCCCATGATGGAGGGATGGATGATGGAGAGATGATGGAGGGATGATAGAGGGATGGTTGATGGAGAGACGATGGAGGGATGATAGAGGGATGGTTGATGGAGAGATGATGGAGGGATGATAGAGGGATGGTTGATGGAGAGACGATGGAGGGATGATAGAGGGATGGTTGATGGAGAGATGATGGAGGGATGATAGAGGGATGGTTGATGGAGGGATGATGGAGAGATGATAGAGGGATGATGGAGGGAGGATGGAGGGATGATAGAGGGATGGTTGATGGAGAGATGATGGAGGGATGATGGATGGATGATAGAGGGATGGATGATGGAGAGATGATAGATGATAGAGGGATGGTTGATGGTGAGATGATGGAGGGAAGATCGAGGGATGGTTAATAGAGGGAGGATGGAGGGATGGTTGATGGAGGGATGATGGAGGGATGATGGAGGCAGGATGGAGGGATGATAGAGGGATGGTTGATGGAGGGATGGTTAATAGAGGGATGATGGAGAGATGATAGAGGGATGATGGAGGGATGATAGAGCGATGGTTGATGGAGGAATGGTCAGTTCCAGGTGGTCAGATGAACTTCTGGAGTGAATGAAGACATTCATGATGATGAAGAAGTCTGTGCGGCCAAAATCAGGACCAGGACCAGAACCACCTGGACCAGGACCTGGACCAGAACCTGGACCAGAACCAGGACCAGGACCAGGGGTTGTGAGTCCCTGGTTCTTCCTGGAGCACTCCTGGCCTGATGAGATGAGCGTTTGAAGACAAAGATCCACGTGAAGAACAAAAAAGAAGAGAAGGAGCAGCGATGACAGATGATTAATCGGTGCGGTGGGGGCCCCGGACCCCCCCCTGACTCCAGAGTCACCAACACAAAACCTGGACCCCCCCGGGGGCCCGGGGCCCCGGAGCGTGGGCGAAGGGTGGAAGCAGGGCAGCGTCCCCACGGAGATGTGTGTGAGAGTGTGTGGGTGGATTTGTGTGTTGAGTTGACTTTGTGTGTGTGTGTGTGAGTGTGAGTGCGTGTGTGTGTGTGTTCTTGGACACACCACAGATCAAGTACCAGAATGTGTATTTCACTATGAAAGTGAGGACATTTTATCTGGTCCACACAAGGTTGAAGGTCCAGATTAGAGCGGAGGGGTCCTCACAAAGATAGAAGTACAAGGATGGTGTGTGAGTGTGTACGTGGCTCCATTGTGTTCATGTGAAATGTTCCGTTTTCATTCACTCGTTTAAACAACGTTGTTTTTATGGATTATTTCAGATGTTTAAGGCAGCAGGAGGTTCCCATCTAATCCCTCATCTGAAGATAAATCCTGAAATCTGCATTTATTTTACTGGAAAGCTCAAAAACTTCTGATTTCATCATAAACAGTTTGTTGTTCGCCCGTGGCGACGGTGTGGAAGGTTAACTCATCGATACGGCCGCACGTCGACAGCTGGAATACCGAGGGCGGCTGGTTTCTGCCGAGTCATGGTTTCTGTCTTAGAGCGATTCAGCGAGTGTTGGTGTCCCCAGGGGTCAGAAGGCGAGAGACTCACTGTGGCGCTGCTGCTGGGCGTCCGGGCCTCCGTCCAGGACCTCCTCGTCTTGGGCAGGAGAGGAGCTGAGCACACCGGCCTCGCCGCGCCGCTGGAGCCAAATAAAGTCCACCAAACTTACCCCGCCGGCGCTCCACTGGCCACGCCCCCGTCAACGTCACCCGTCCAGCGCCGCCGTCGGCCCGGGTCCGAGTGGGCAGGCCACAAAGACGCGTGTGGGAGGAGCGACAATACGGCTGTCAGCCCCGGCCCCGGGGCCGAATACTTATGTTAATGAGGCGGGACGGGCCTCCGGCCTCGCCGTCCAGCCAGGAGACGGCGAGGGGCCTCTTGGGACACGGGCGTCTTCTGAGGGACACGCGCGTGCTGGACATCATGTCTCCACCCAGACCAGCCCTCCTGAAGCTGGAGGAGATGTGGTGGACCTGCAGGAGCTCAGAGGTCAGAGGTCAGAGCAGACCCAGAGGAGGCTCCGTGAGCCGGACGCCTCAGAGATCAAAGATCAAAGCTGAGGGGGAGAAGGTGGGAGACCTCTAATGTAGGTGAAGGTGGTCTGGTCCAACGGGATCCTGGAGCAGAGCTCTGCCTCTGTCAGCACCTGCTGGAGCTCCCAGTGCTCCCAGTGCCTCCAGTGCTCCCAGTGCCTCCAGTGCTCTCCAGTGCTCCCAGTGCCTCCAGTGCTCTCAGTGCTCCCATTACCTCCAGTGCTCCCAGTGCCTCCATTACCTCCAGTGCTCCCAGTGCCTCCAGTGCTCCCAGTGCTCCCATTACCTCCAGTGCCTCCAGTGCTCCCAGTGCCTCCAGTACCTCCAGTGCTCCCAGTGCCTCCAGTGCTCCCATTACCTCCAGTGCCTCCTCCCAGTGCCTCCAGTGCTCCCAGTGCCTCCAGTACCTCCAGTGCTCCCAGTGCCTCCAGTGCTCCCATTACCTCCAGTGCTCCCAGTGCCTCCAGTGCTCCCAGTACCTCCAGTACCTCCAGTGCTCCCAGTGCCTCCAGTGCTCCCAGTGCTCCCATTACCTCCAGTGCTCCCAGTGCCTCCAGTGCTCCCAGTGCCTCCAGTGCTCCCAGTGCCTCCAGTACCTCCAGTGCTCCCAGTGCCTCCAGTGCTCCCAGTGCCTCCAGTGCCTCCAGTGCTCCCAGTGCCTCAAGTGCTCCCAGTGCCTCCAGTGCTCCCAGTGCCTCCAGTGCTCCCAGTGAGCTCCAGGCACAATGACTGGGCACACCTGAGCGTCACTGTTCATCCAGCCTCAAGGACATCAAACAGCTGGAGCAGCTTTACTCCAGGAACTGTCCCACTCGTCTCCATGACGACGTACAGCCGTAGGAGGTGTGACTCCAGACCTTTACACACCTTTTTTATCTCTTCTTCAAAGTGGAGGACGTTGTGTATCTCAGCTCTCCTATATATCACTACGTCCTCCTCAGGGGTGACACTGACCCTCGGGTGGTTGTCTGATGGATGTTGGCAGGACTGAGTTCTGCTAGTGGGTCAGATTGGTTCTGGTTCTGGGGACCCTGAACCTCCTCCACAAGGCTGGAGCTGGGACTCATGGTGTAGAGTCGGGTCAGCCTGGTTCTGGTTCAGCCAAGGAGGGGGGCTGGTTCCTGACCCAGGACCTGGCAGTCAGAACCAGACCAGCACTCGGTGATCTCAACCACTGACAGGTTGCCAGGTTACCACTACAGTATATATGATGGTACTTCTGGCTGGTGGTCCTCCAGTCAGACCCTCAGTGCAGGACAGAGAGACCCTGGTGGACCACAGATGTTCACCAATGTGGACCCAGACCCTGCAGGACCCCTCCTGGTTCATGGTTTGGGTTGATGACAACTGTCCTGTGGTCACCAGCAGTCTGGACCAGACCTGTCCTCTGTCCTCAGTCCTCTGCTCAGTCCGGTGGGCTGCCGTCAGCCGCGTCTTCATCATAAGGTCCTCTGGCTGTGCTGTTGCACACACACACATTTGTGTACAACGTGAAGAACATGGTGTGTTTTAATTCAACTTTAACCCTAACATGACGTGTTTTAATTCAACTTTAACCCTAACATGACGTGTTTTAATTCAACTTTAACCCTAACATGACGTTTTAATTCAACTTTAACCCTAACATGACGTGTTTTAATTCAACTTTAACCCTAACATGACCTGTTTAATTCAACTTTAACCCTAACATGACGTGTTTTAATTCAACTTTAACCCTAACATGACGTTTTTAATTCAACTTTAACCGTAACCATCGTTCATCTCATCATTGACACCATTCAGCTTGTTCAGAGCCGACTGTCGCCCTCTAGCGGTCATATTTACAAACTGCCGTACTATTTCCCATGGTGCCTCGCGGCATGTCCTGTCGACCAATCACGTTGTTTGTTGGATTGTTCCTCTTCTGTGATTGGCTGAGGGAAATTTAAAAGTAGTTTAAACTCCCCTCCGCTTTAAGCGCCAGACAGGGTTGTTGTTGAGAAGCAGCCGCGAACCCTAATCCCAATCCCAGTCCCAATCATAACCCTAACCCAGCCCAACCCCGCAGGTGGACTAAGGACTAGGGGTTCCACAGGAGGTGATAAGGCAGCGGGGGGCTCGGTGAGTTGGAGCCGTTAGCGGCGGCTGTTGGAGGAGCTGAGTCCCATTTTGTGACTTTATCACAGAGAAGCTTCGGCAGAGCAGCTCTGCAGACATGGCTTCACAGAACCCCAACGGGACCAAACGAGACGAGAAGGGCAGGAACATCCAGGTGGTGGTCCGCTGCAGGTAGGACCAGAACCGACCCACCGACAGCAGTTGTGGGGGAACGCTGGGAAAGGTCCCTCACACCGTTAGGGTTAGGGTTCTGGGGGATGGAGGGATGAATGATGGAGGGATGGTGAATGGAGGGATGGTGGATGGAGGGATGATAGATGGTGGATGATAGATGGAGGGATGGTAGATGATAGATGGAGGGATGGTATATGATAGATGGTGGATGATAGATGGAGGGATGTGGATGGAGGGATGGTAGATGGTGGATGGAGGGATGGTAGATGGTGGATGGAGGGATGATAGATGGAGGGATGGTAGATGGTGGATGGATGGATGATAGATGGAGGGATGGTAGATGGTGGATGGAGGGATGATAGATGGAGGGATGGTAGATGGTGGATGGAGGGATGATAGATGGAGGGATGGTAGATGGTGGATGATGGATGGTGGACGAAGGGGTGATAGATGGATGCATGCATGGATAGATGGATGATTGGTGCGCTTTCATGGGCCCAACATGAAACGTTACATTACAGTGCAGGAGCAAGACACTGAACTCAACATCCAAATATCCATCTGAAAGCTGAAAGTATTCTTACATACAATATAAGAGAGAAGAAAAGGGAGAGCAACAACAGAGAGTAGAAATAAGGACATATAGAGCCACACATACATTTGAATCCTCTTTCAGCCCAAACAGGTGACCCAACAGACCTGAGCCACCCGTCTTGGTGTTCAATGACCACGCTCATTTATCCTTAAATATCAGTGTGACAACACGAGTCTCCATCAGCACCTCTCTTCTTGCTTTAGAACTTTTCCCCACGAATGCAGACGATGATCTGAACAGGTCCTGAGGGTTGTGTTTGGGTGATTGACATCTCCCAGGAGGTTGCTGGTTTGACTCCTCAGCTGGGGTGGGTTAGAGTTGTCTTGCTCAAAGGCATTTAGCCTTGTTAATGACTGAGGAGATGGAGGGAGGTAGCAGGTTCTGGGAAACAAAATAGAATCCAGATTGTTAATGTTTTTGGGATTACACCCCTGTACATGGTTGTACAACTTTAATGATCTTTTTCTTTAGAGGTTCTGTATTGAAGGAAATAAACGGTCAACGGTAGTTTGTCACTCTGATGGAGGTGAAGGTATCTGATGTCTAATCACCAAGAGATGATCAGACCTCCAGACACACGTCTGCACACGTCACTTCACCTGTAGTACAGCGTTACAGCAGCCGTGAAGCAAGCCGACTCGCAGCGTCGTAGGTTGTTGCCCTGACAGTCAGTTGATGCTTCTGATTTGTCTTTCAGGCCTTTCAACATCGTGGAGCGCAAGTCTTCCTACGGGGTCATTGATTGTGACACAAACAGGAGAGAGTTGATGGTGAAGACCGGAGGGGTCAACGACAAGGCGTCACGGAAGACCTACACCTTCGACATGGTCAGTGTGTTTTTGTTGTATCGCTCCAGGGTCAATCATCAGGATCATCAATGTTGAAATGATCAGGAAACACTGAGTGATCAGTGGTGACCATCAGGTCCTGGTGCTTTAACCTAGGTCACGTGACCACGCGTGGTGTCTGTGCACGACACTTGAGGACGGCTGTCTGCAGCAGGGTTAGGGTTAACCCTCTCCTCAAACACTACAAACGTGCAGCTTCTTCCCTTTCCTCAGCAGGGTCAGGGCACGTGCAGAGAACTCAAGCAATGAAATTACAAGAATAGTGTCTTGCTGATGTCCATCGCCATGGTAACGTGGCAGGCGGATGCCTCAGAGGCTCCACCTCCACTTGTTTGGATCGCTCTCTAAACCCTTCATGGGGAACTCACCTGTTGGGGCTGGGTTGAGAGGCTGAGGGTTCCTCCAGAGCACTGCTGAGGTACCTGTGAGCAAGGCACCGGACCCCTAAATGTTCAGAGAGGAAACATAAAGTAGAGTGGGAAGGTTTGCTGGTGTTCATGCTGTCACTGTTAGTGTGTGTTCATGCTGTCACTGTTAGTGTGTGTTCATGCTGTCACTGTTAGTGTGTGTTCATGCTGTCACTGTTAGTGTGTGTTCATGCTGTCACTGTTAGTGTGTGTTCATGCTGTCACTGTTAGTGTTTGTTCATGCTGTCACCGTTAGCTGGTGTTCATGCTTTCACCGTAGATCCCCATGGCGCACTCAGATTCCGGAGCCCTCAGGTTCTGGATCACTCAGGCTCTGGAGCCCTCAGGTGCCCGCAGGTTCTGGAGCACTCAGGTGCCCTCAGGTTCTGGAGCACTCAGGTGCCCTCAGGTTCTGGAGCACTCAGGTGCCCTCGGGTTCTGGAGCACTCAGGTGCCCTCGGGTTCTGGAGCCCTCAGGTGCCCTCAGGTTCTGGAGGCCTCAGGTTCTGGAGCCCTCGGTCCTGATGGCAGCTCACCAGTGTTGTTGACTTGGAGGAGCTCTGGGGTTCCTGATTCAGTATAAAGGTTGGAATCATTAATCCAAGTGTTTCAGGGTCTACTTTCCTGCTGTCATTATTGATTATTGATTAGTATCTGAAGCTGTAGGACACCGATCAGAGATGAATGATCAGGACACACATTCACTGGGGGACCGTCTGTCCTGGGATTCTTCCCGGCTCGGTCTTTGGAGCTGACCCTTGGTCTCTGAGTGGTCCTGATTGTTCAGGTCAAGGTCAATCCTGAGGGTTGCATCTGAATCCTGTAGGTTTTTGGACCTGCTGCCAAACAGATCGAGGTGTACCGGAGCGTGGTCTGTCCCATCCTGGACGAGGTCATTATGGGATACAACTGCACCGTTTTTGCGTGAGCATGATGATTCCTAGAAAATAACCCTTCCACATTCAGAGACTGTTCAACTAATGGACGTGCATACACAGCTACGGCCAGACGGGAACGGGAAAGACCTTCACCATGGAGGGGGAGCGGAGTCCCAACGAGCAGTTCACCTGGGAGGAGGTGGGTCGTCTGTCCTCAGTTGTCCCCAGCTGTCCCCAGCTGTCCCAGGCCTTGATGGACATGGGTTTCTTCCAGGACCCTCTGGCTGGGATCATCCCCAGGACGCTGCACCAGATATTTGAGAAGCTGTCCGAGAACGGCACCGAGTTCTCGGTCAAAGTGTCGCTGCTGGAGATCTACAACGAGGAGTTGTTCGACCTCCTGAGCCCCAGCGACGACGTCAGCGAGCGGCTGCAGCTCTTTGACGACCCCAGGAACAAGGTAGGGGCGGGGCAGATGCGCCACCGAGCGTCCTCCAGACCACCAGCAGCTCAGTGGGGTTGTGTTGCAGCGGGGCGTGGTGGTCAAGGGTCTGGAGGAGGTGACGGTCCACAATAAAGATGAAGTCTATCAGATCTTGGAGAGAGGAGCAGCCAAGAGGAGAACCGCCTCCACCCTCATGAACGCCTACTCTAGGTGAGTCCCCTACTCTAGGGTCGGGGGTCGGCGGCGTCCTCTAACAAGGTGATTCTGTGTGTAGTCGCTCCCACTCGGTCTTCTCCGTCACCATCCACATGAAGGAGATCACTCTGGAGGGGGAGGAGCTGGTGAAGATCGGAAAACTCAATCTGGTAATGAGCCTCCGCGGGGGGGGGCGCTGGGACAGGAAGCTGTCCTCGAGAGCGCCTCCTGGGTTCCTCGCCGCTGGCGCCCGTCTGGTCCTGGACACTGCCCCTCTGCAGATGTTGGACTGATGTGTTCGTCCTTCCAGGTGGATCTCGCTGGCAGTGAGAACATCGGGCGTTCGGGTGCGGTGGACAAGCGCGCTCGAGAAGCAGGAAACATCAACCAGTCCCTGCTGACTCTGGGCCGAGTAATCACTGCTCTGGTGGAGAAGAGGCCTCACATCCCGTACAGGTGGAGGCACCTTCATCACCAACATCTGCCCCCCTCTGCTCACATCTGGATATTAGAGTCAGCAACGCTGACACCACCTCAACTCTTCCTGTGAGGAGGCTCCAGTCCCACACTGGGGTCACACCAGTGTGGGACTGGAGCCTCCTCCTTCTCCTCTTCCTCCCCCTCCTCCCTTCTCCCCCTCCTTCTCCCTCCTCCTGCTTTCTCCTCCCTCCTCCTCCTCCCCCTCCTCCCTTCTCCTCCTCTTCTTCCTCCTTTCTGCCCCTCCTCTTCCCTCCTTCTCCTCCCTTCTCCCCCTCATCCTCGTTGGGGCCTCTGCTCTGATGGTGTGTGCAGCTCTTCCTTCAGTTACACTTGACTTCATTTGTTTGTCTTTTATTTATGAATAGAACTTATGAACCTGCTCACTCACCTTAAATAAATCCTTCCTTTGTCCTTCAGGTATGAGAACATTTCTTAATGAAATGCGGCATAAATGTGTAAATGAACTCTTGTAGGGAGTCGAAGCTGACCAGGATACTGCAGGACTCTCTTGGAGGACGCACAAAGACGTCCATCATCGCCACTGTGTCGCCGTCGTCCTCCAACCTCGAGGTCTGGACACTCTGTCACATGACACCTTTAACTCTTCAGGCTGTTCCAGCAGCTGTTTCTGAAGCCTGTCTGGGTGTGTGCAGGAGACGCTGAGCACGCTGGAATACGCCAGCAGAGCCAAGAACATCATGAACAAACCTGAGGTCAACCAGAAGCTGACCAAGAGGACCCTCATCAAGGTGGCCCTGCCGCCGCCTCACAGAGCTGCAGACGCGCTGCAGACACGCGCTCAACCACATGTGCACCTCATCTTCTTCCAGGAATACACCGAGGAGATTGAGCGTCTGAAGAGAGATCTCGCCGCCACTCGAGACAAGAACGGAGTTTATTTGTCTGCAGAAAACTACGAGTACGTCATCACGCGCTGCTCAAATATCTGTTCGTGTTGACGCCACCTGACCAGCGCGCCTGTTTTAGGACGATGGTTGGCCGCATCACCTCCCACGAGGAACACGTGGCCGAGCTGACGGATCGGATCGCCCTGATGGAGGAGGAGCTCAGGAGGGTTAGTTTAAGCCCCGCCCACTTGGGATCCGGGTCTTTCTGTGTAAAATCAGTGAACGGACAAAGTGGAGCGGGTCGTGTGTGCAGGTGACGGAGCTGTTCACGGACAGTAAGAGCCGTCTGGACCAGTGCAGTCTGGACCTGAGCGAGAAGCAGCAGAGGTGAGGTTCTGCTCCGGCCCACCAAGCCCTTCTGCTCTGGCCCACTGAGCGTGTCCTTGTTCCAGGCTGGAGGAGACCAGTCAGAGTCTTCAGCAGACCAAAGAGAAGCTGAGTCAGGAGGAGTTCATCAGCTCGGAGCTGGCCTCGGCTCAGGATTGCCTCTACGCCACGGCAGGACAGGTACCTGCGGCCCCCCCACAGTTCCCGTACAGCCCCCCTTACAGTCCCACCCCACAGCCCCCCCCTGCAGCCCCCCCACAACCCCCCCCACAGTCCCTCTACAGCCCCCCACAGTCCCCTTATACCCCCCCTGCAGCCCCCCCACAGTCCCTCTACAGCCCCCCACAGTCCCCTTATAGCCCCCCCACAGTCCCCCTACAGTTCCTGTACAGCCCCACAGCCCCCCGGCCCCCCCACAGCCTTTCTCGGCCCATGTGTGATGTCCTGTGTTCTTCTCCAGCTGCTGAGAGCCGCAGACACCAGCACCAACGATACGTTGGGTCTTCATGACAAGCTGGACAGGAAGTTAAAGGTAACCTTTCAAAAGAAAAGCACAGTGAATATTTCCAGTTCTCACATCTGGATGTCGAGGGTGGAGCTCGCCGATGTTCCGGCGTTTAAAGTGCAGGAAGCTGCGGGCGAGGCGCTGACGGTGTGTTGTGACTGAGCTGCAGGTGGAGCAGGTGAACAGGCGGGTGCAGCAGGGCTTCGGCCAGCGCATGGACGGGGCCTTCAGCAGCATGCAGCGCTGCATCCAGCAGCAGCAGCTGCAGCAGCGCAGCATGCTGAGCAGCTGCACAAAGGCCATGGGTGAGGCCGCCGCCCTCCGGCGTGCGCTGCTGCTCAGCATGCAGCACAACCCACCTCCCGTGTCTGTCCAGACGGTCTGGCGCTGAGGAATGAGGCGGCGCTGAAGGGCGCCGTAGCCGCCGTACAGTCGCTGGTGGGCGGGGTCGGGCGGCTGGTGGCCCAGCAGGCGGGCCGGTGGCGAGAGCGGCTGGAACAGCAGCAGGTCCAGGGTCAGCAGGACCAAGACAGGCTGGTGCAGATGCTGGTGAGGAGCCCTGCCCTCTCTGGCCCCGCCCCGCCCCTCTCTGGCCCCGCCCCTCTCTGTCTGACCCCTCTGGTCTCTCGTAGGAGCAGCACCAGCAGGACATGGAGGCCGTCCTGGCCCAGGGGACCTTGATGGGCCTGTCGGCCGTCCAGGAGCTCCACGCCAGCCTGGGCGCCACGGCGCAAAGCCAGCGGGTCCTGGCCACCAGGGTGGGTCCTCGCCCCGCGGCTCCGCCCCGCGGCTCCGCCCCTGTTACAGCGCCCGTCTTGTCACAGGTGGAGGCCCTGAAGGAGATGGGGGTGTTCCTGGGGGGTCTGGCTCAGAAGCTGGCTGACCTGAGGGAGGCGGCGGCGCTGGGGTTCGAGTCCCTGCAGGCTGAACAGCACAGGCTGGAAGAGGAGATCAGGACGGCCCAGGAGAGACACCAGGCGGTAACGTCAGCCTCCAAGGCTCCTCCGGTTCCTCCAGAAGGAACTGGCCTCCCCTGGAGGAGGGCTGCAGCGACGCCTGGTGGTGACGGGAGGTGTTGCCTGTCTCTCCTCAGGGGATGAGCCGGACCATCCGCTGTCTGCAGGACCAGCTCGACCTGCTGGCCATGGAGGCCCAGAGCGACTTCTCCAACCTGCACTCTGCCTCCAAGGGTGTTCAGAAACCTGTCCAGGTGCTGCAGGAGACCATCAGCAGGTGAGTCGAGCTCAGCAGGTCTCTGGAGAGCTTCTCCGTGGTCCTGACCCTGACCTTCTGCTCACAGGGGCTGCATGTTGGCTGAGGACCAGGTCTCGGCGCAGGCTGCTCTGCTGACCTCCACGACCTCCTCTCTGGCCTCCTCTCTTCATGTGGCTGCTGATGAAAGTCTGCAGAACCTGGAGAAGCTTGCAGACCACTGCTCACACCTCCACACCTCTGTGTCAGGTACGAGCGTCTCCGTCATCCGCCGCTGGCTCACCACAGTCGAGGTGATTGTTGGCTTCTGTGGGACAGGTCTGGTTGAGCGAGGCGTCCAGTGGAGCTCCAGGTCCAGGGAGGAGGTGTCGGCCCAGGTCCAGGGCCGCCTGTCCTTCATGGAGTCGCAGTTGTCTGACTTTCAGACCTTCCAACAGGTGAAGTGGACCTTGTGGACCTTCGGTGTACATCTTCTAGTGATGAGTCTGTGTGCGCTCTTGGGGGGGGGGTAACAGACTGCTGTACTTTGGGACAGCTGAGGAGGTTCTGTCGTCATGAGGGTGTTCTGGGTCACGGCCGTCGTTCCTTGATTCTCCGTCTGCACGTGGGTGTTGCAGGAGGTGGAGGCGCTGTGCAGGGACCAGGAGGGGGCGGCTGGGCGGCAGCTGTCGGAGGAGCAGCTGGAGGTGCGGCAGGCTGTGGAGGCTCTGCAGGAGAAGGTCTGTGAGGACCAGAAGGTCCTGGAGCAGCAGCGGGCCGAGCTCCAGAACCAGGTGGAGCTGAACCAGCAGCTGGTCCACAGCTTCCTGCAGGAGGAGCTGCAGCAGGACGTCCCCACAGGTACCAGGCCACCCACCCCCCCGACTCTGAACCCCCCTCCACCCTGACCCCGCCCTGCCCTCTCCTCTAGGTTCCACCCCCCAGCGTCGGGACCTGGTCTACCCCAGAGAGCTGCTGAAGCTGCAGAGCCGCTCTGAGCTGTTGGAGGATCTACGGAGGCAGCAGGAGGCCCTGCACACGGCCCTGCAGGACCAGGACCAGGACCAGGAGGGGGACCAGGACCAGGACAGACCCAGCCACGTGGACCTGGTACGTCCTCCTGGGTCGGCCCGGCTCAGGTCCTCCTGGGTCGGCCCGGCTCAGGTCCTCCTGGGTCGGCCCGGCTCAGGTCCTCCTGGGTCGGCCCGGCTCAGGTCCTCCTACAGCTCCTCTGGTCCCTGCAGGACTCTCTGGAGGACGAGCCGAGCGCCTGTGAGAGCGAGACCACAGAACCGTCCTTCATCGACGAGAACCTGGTGTTCAACGAGAGCAGACGGCTGCCCTTCTTCAAGGTGAGGGGGGTCCTGCTGGGGGGGGTCCGAACCCTAACCCGGGTCCTGCTGGGGGGGGGGGGCTGTCCTTGGTCCTGCTGGGGGGGGTTGGGTTCACAAGTCTGCTCCGGTCTGAAGCTGATTTCTCCTGGATCTTCGCAGCAGAAGAGAGCAGGGAAGGAGTCCAGGATCCCCCCCAGGTCAAAGGTCATGGAGGCCGAGGCCACGGGATCACCTCAGAAGTCCCGCCTCCCGCTACGCTGCCAGAACTGAGCGTACACACTCCTTTAATCCGTTTATTTGATCCACTTGTCTCCTCTGTCTCGTTCCTGTTTTATTGAGCTGAGTAAATAAAGAGCTTTTTACGTGTTCACACGTTCCTACCTGAGAAGAGAACCTTCTACAACGAGGGGCAGGAACAAGGACCTGGACCAGGACCAGGACTAGGGAGGGTCCAGGTCCTAGTCCAGGTCTGGATGGTCCTCCTGGTGAACAACCACTAAGGTCATCTGGTGGTACAGTACTCTTCTATCGGGGTCAGGGCCCTGAAATAACCCAACAGACGAAATCCGCCAAGTGAACGTCTTCATAACCTCCTTGGTGGAGGTTATGAAGACGTTCACTCACTCACTCACTCACTCACTCACTCACTCACTCACTCACTCACTCACTCAACAAGTTATGGACCGATTTTGATGAAATTTTCAGGATTTCTTGTAAATGTGAAAAGGAGGAACTGGTTTCATTTTGGGGATGATCTGCAAGAAATCCTGGATTCTGGATCACTTTGAAATGTTGGTTAACATTGTGGTAAATGGGGCCAAAAGGACTTGTTGCGCTTGGCGGAGGTCCGCGCTGTCCGAGTGCGTTCTAGTTTGACCTGTTTTAAGGCCTTAAACCCCGAAATTCACTTTTATTCACTCTTCAAACAGACTTTAACATCCTCTCACAGTTCTCTGATTTCAACACTCAAACTTCAAACTTCTTCCTCCTCCCTTTGACCGCAGGTCTTCTCTCCATCAGTTCAACCCGGATCAGTGAACAACTGGACAAACGCCTGAGAAGTGAAGCGCGTTATCGCGAGAGTTCAGAGTCAAGCCGAGACTTTCACTTTCGTTTCAAACGACGAGGCGTCGTCCTTTAGTCTCAATTTAATGTTTTATTGTTTTTGTTTTACAACTTTCACAAATCATTCAGGTTTTCTTCAGAATGTGTGAAAGTTTGAGTCGCTTTGGTTCTGGTTCCGGAGCAGAACCAGGTGTTTCCGATCAGGCGGGTGGGAGAACACCAGCGGACCTCCGCCCTGCGGCGTCTTCCGGTGAGCTGAGGATCGATCGAGCTCGAGCGACCATCGATCAGACGGAGCGGACCCCCCTCCCGGTCCCGACCCGGTCCCGACCCCCCCCCGGTCCCGACCCCCCCGTCCAGATGTGGCTGCTGCTGCTGCTCGCCGCCTCCGGGGCCTCGTCGGCCGGCCTCGGGCCCCGGGACCAGACGCTGTACGTCCAGTCGGGCGACAACATCTCGCTGCGGCTGCACGCCCGTCCGGACCGGGTCCGCAGGCTCGTGTGGACGCTGGACTCGAACCTGGTGGCCGACTGGACCGAGGGCCGCTTCTCGGACTACCGGAACTTCCGCGGCCGCGTGTCCGTCGACAACTCGAGCGGGCGGCTGGAGGTCCGCGGGGCCCGGCCGGGGGACTCGGGCCTCTTCCAGGTGGAGCTGAACGACGTGGTCCAGGACCTGGCCTACAAGGTCCGGGTCATCCGCAGGGTGCCCCGGCCCGAGGTCTGGCTCCAGCCGCTCGGCTGCAGCCGCGCCTCGGCCGTCTGCAGCCTCACCTGCGACGGCGACACGACGGAGGCCGAGCCGGTGAGCGTGAGCTGGAGGGCGGCCAGCGGCGACTGGAAGCAGGGCGAGCGGCGCAGGGAGGTCCGGGACGACTCGAGCAGCACCAGAACCTTCTCCTGCCGCATGGAGAACCCCATCAGCCACCAGGAGAGCGAGCCCAAGGACAACCCCTTCTTCTGGGAGGACCCGCCGCAGGCCGGGGGGCGCGGCTGGGTGGCGGTGCTGGTCGTGGTGGTTGTGGTTGTGGTTCTGGTTCTGGGGGTCCTCGTCGCCCTGGCGTTCCACTTCAAGGACCACATCAGGTCCAGGATCTTCGGAACAGGACACCAGATCGTGAGCCAGAACCCTCCCGAGAACGGGACCCAGGACCCTCCCCAGAACGGGACCGGCCCGAACCAGTCTGATGGAACCGAGACCACTCCAGTCTGACCCGGTCCAGTAAGACCTAACCGAGACCACTCCAGTCTGACCCGGTCCAGTAAGACCCTAACCCAGACCGGTCCAGTCTCACCCGGTCCAGTAAGACCTAACCGAGACCGGTCCAGTCTCACCCGGTCCAGTAAGACCTAACCGAGACCACTCCAGTCTGACCCGGTCCAGTAAGACCTAACCGAGACCACTCCAGTCTCACCCGGTCCAGTAAGACCTAACCGAGACCACTCCAGTCTGACCCGGTCCAGTAAGACCTAACCGAGACCACTCCAGTCTGACCCGGTCCAGTAAGACCTAACCGAGACCACTCCAGTCTGACCCGGTCCAGTAAGACCTAACCGAGACCACTCCAGTCTGACCCGGTCCAGTAAGACCTAACCCAGACCGGTCCAGTCTGACCCGGTCCAGTAAGACCTAACCCAGCGTGCCTGTTGGTGGGACTTGAGCCAGTTCGCGTCTTCACCGGCGGGACGAGGCCGGAGGCCGGGGACCGGGGCTGGGAGGCCGGGGGGACGCCGGCAGACAGGCCGGGACCGGACCGGGTCTGATCTGGGTTCAGGGACGGGCCCTATCCCTAACCCTAATGCTATGCTACTGCCTTATGAACTGCCTTACGAATAATATTACATTTTATTTCAAAGCGCCTTTCAAGACACCCAAGGACATTTAACAGTACGTGTATGCAGAGAAACGATATACAATTTAAAATCATGAGATTGTGTTGGTCATGCAGGTTATAACCTGTTCATCAGATTATCATGTGTTCATCAGATTATCATGTGTTCATCAGATTATCATGTGTTCATCAGATCATCATGTGTTCATCTGATCATCTGCACAGCTTTTGTAAAATATTTTAATAAAATAAACCCCGAACGTGCCTAAACAGAATCGCGTCGTTCGACATGGAAGCGGAAGTGAACCAAGCCGGAAGTAGGCGCGGATTGTGCTCGCGGGCGCTAACAGAGCAGACTCACTCCTGAGATGGACCTGGAGGACGCCTTTCGGACCGTGGGCCAGTTCGGCCCGGCCCAGAAGCAGGCCGTGGCCATTATTGTACTCACCCAGGTTGGTTTGGTTCGCTCGCTTTCACCGGGAAGCTTTCACCTGTGCGTTGACGCTGCAGCTAACGAGCAAAATGTCGCGACGTGGCTAAAGCGTCCTTTGAAGTCTGAAGGAAAGGGCTGAAACATCAAAGCAGAGATGAAAGCTGAGCTCGTGATCAGGCGGCGACAGAAAGGACGCTGCACCGTGTGGACGTCTGCGAGTTTAGGATGAAATCTCACACAAATTTGTTTATTCAAGTGTGCTGACGAGAAATCTGCCTCCGGGATGTACACACACACACACACCCATACACACACTCCTAAACACTCATACACACAAATACATACATACACACACACACTCACCCATACACACACACACAAATACATACATACACACACACACTCCATACACACCCACACCCATACACACATATACACTCACCCATACACACACACACACACTCATACACACACACCCATACACACACACACTCACCCATACACACCCACACTCATACACACAAATACATACACACACACACTCATACACACACACCCATACACACATATACACTCACCCATACACACACACACACTCATACACACAAATACATACACACACACTCACACCCATACACACTCACACCCATACACACTCATACACACAAATACATACACGCACACACTCACATACACTCATACACGCACACACTCACATACACTCATACACACACACACACATATACACTCACCCATACACACACACACTCATACACACAAATACATACACCACTCACTCACTCACACACACACTCGCTCACACACACTCACACCCATACACACTCATACACACACACTCACTCACAGACTCACACCCATACACACGCACACTCATACACACACACTCACACCCATACTCGGGTAAGGGTCAGAGGTCAGGGTTGGGTTAGGTTAGAGGTCATGTCTGTGACCTTCTGGGCACTGTCCAGGTCTACATGGCCTTCCAGTCCATGCTGATTGTCCTGATTGGGGCCACGCCCGACAAAGAGGCGGGGCCACCAGTCCAGAAGGCGGGGCTACCGGGGGACGCCGACTCCATCGTTACCGAGGTAAACTGTCACGACTGGGACTGACTAACTGACTGTCTGACTGACTGACTGTCTGTTTGTCTGTCTGACTGTTTCACTGACTGTCTGTTTCACTGACTGACTGACTGTCTCATTGACTGTCTTACTGACTGACTCTGTCTGTCTTACTGACTGTCTGAACTGACTGTCTGTGACTGTCTTACTGACTGTCTGTTTGTCTCACTGACTGTCTGACTGACTGTCTGAAGTGACTGTCTGTGACTGTCTGTCTTACTGACTGTCTGTCTCCTCAGTGGCTCCTCGTCCAGCAACAGTCTTACAAAGTCAGTCTGGCAGGTTCTCTGTTCTTCGCCGGGCTGCTGGTGGGGAACGTGATCTTTGGTCCGCTGTCTGACAAGATCGGCAGGAGGCCGGTGTACCTGTCAGGTGAGGGGGGTCGGGGGTTGGGTGAGGGGGGGTTGGGTGAGGGGGGTTCGGGGGTCTTCGGGGGACCTCCATGCTCTGACCCAGCTGCCTCTTGCTCCTGCAGGACTCTTTCTTGAGGTGCTCTTCGGTTACGTGACCGCCTTCGCGCCGAGCTACGAGGTGTTCGCCGCCTCCCGCCTGCTGGTGGGGCTGATGAACGGCGGCATCGGCGTGGTGTGCTTCGTCCTGGCGCAGGAGTACGTGGGGAAGTCCTACTGGGCCACCACAGGTGCGGTCTGGGAGCCAGAGGCCGACGGGGCGGGGCCTGGTTTGTGATGGTGGGCGGGGCCTGGTTTGTGATGGTGGGCGGGGCCTGGTTTGTGACAGTGGGCGGGGCCTGGTTTGTGACAGTGGGCGGGGCCTGATCTGTGCAGGGACGCTGACCAGCGTGTGCTTCGCCGTGGGCATCGCTCTGTTCGCCGCGCTGGGCTTCCTGGTCCGACCCTGGAGGAATCTGGCCGCGGCCGCCAACTCCTTCGGCGTGCTGTGCTTCTTGCTGTCTGTGTAAGCGCCTGTCGTTCTGGTGAAGGTCGGCGCCGCTACTGGTTCTGCGTTTGCGTCCCAGTTTGTGGCGACGCCCACCTCGTGCTCAGCTCAAGGGTGACCCACTTTTGTCCTCTGGTCCTCCAGAACTCTTCCCGAGTCGCCCCGCTGGCTCTACTGTCAGGGCCAGACGGAGCGAGCCGAGCAGGTATGCTTTTACGTCTCTGCCGTCCTGTTTCCTGCCGACTCACCAGTAACATCGAGTTCCTCGTAGGTCCTCCGTCAAATGGGGCTGAGGAACGGAAACGCGGTGG
This sequence comes from Lagocephalus sceleratus, assembly GCA_911728415.1. NCBI lineage: Eukaryota > Metazoa > Chordata > Actinopteri > Tetraodontiformes > Tetraodontidae > Lagocephalus > Lagocephalus sceleratus. The sequence continues at coordinate 13,039,770 of CAJVRN010000040.1, forward strand.
CGAACCTCGTGCTGCAGCGGGTCCCTAAAGTCTCCGGTCCTACAAAGAGACAAACGGGCCTCCTGCAGCTGGCGATCCATCCAGTCCTCCGGGTCAGAACCGTGGTTCTGATGTACGTGTGGTGAGTCCGAACACCACGAGCCTCCGACTGAAGACGACTGTACGACGCTCGCTGCTTCGCTGGACTAACCTGAACTCGTTAAAACGGTTAAAAACAGTAAAAGCGGTTTATTCTTGAGAGAAAATGGAGGTAAAAGTGATCAGGACAAGACACCAGAACCAATCAGGAGTCAGGGTTTGCCCTGCTCAGGGGCACTCGCCCCCATGGGGGGTGGACCAGCGACCCCGTGATGCAGGCGGCGTGACTGCTGTGTGCTGTGGCAGGTACTCGTGCAGTCTGGTGTACTACGGCCTGACGCTGGGCGCCGGACACTCGTCGGGGAGCCGCTACGTCAACGTGGCCCTCTACGGCCTGGTGGAGGTCCCCGCCTACCCCCTCTGCATGTACTTCATCAGCCAGCACTGGTGAGGGCCTTGGGGGCAGGGCTTCAAGGGCAGGGCTTCACAGGGATGGGAGGAGCTTCTCCAAGAACTCCTCATGTACCTGAAAGAGTGTCTGTCTGTCTGTCTGTCTGTCTGTCTGTCTGTCTGTCTGTCTGTCTGTCTGTCTGTCTGTCTGTCTGTCTGTCTGTCTGTCTCACACAGGGCTGGAAGGAGGAAGAGCATGTCGGGGTTTCTGTGTCTGTCTGGTTCTGCCTGCTTCTGTACAGTTCTGATCCCCAACAACACAGGTGAAACACACACACACACACACACACACACACACACACACACTATGCTGATGACATTCAGCTGTGTTTATCTATGAAACCAGAGGAACCAGAACAGTCAAAGTTCAGGCTGGTCTGTGTTGGGCCTGATCTCCACAGGACTCTGGAGGATCCTCTCCTCTCGTTCATCTGGGAGGATCCTGTAGTGACCTTTGACCTGACCTCTAACTGTCATGTCAAAGGTCTCCAGGAGAACCTTTCTTCATGTTTGGAACCTGGCAGAGATCAGAAAAGCTCCTCCAGCATCTGTTCTTCATGCTGGGCTGTTGTGCTGCTGGAGTTGTGGTGTTCTGATCGGTGCCTCTGCAGGTTCTGTGCTCAGCGTCACCTTACTGGCCCTCCTGGGAAAGCTGATGGTCAGCGCTGCGTTTAACATCGCCTACATCTACACGTCTGAGCTGTACCCCACCGTCATCAGGTGACCGGCTGCTGCCCGCTCTGCTGAAGGTTGTGTGAAGGTCATGTGAACACCAGAGTTCCTGTGCTTTTAGGAACGCTGGTTTGGGAGTTTGCTCGATGTCATGCAGAGTTGGAGGCATCATGGCTCCGTTCGTCCCTTCCATGGTAAAGGGGCGGGGCTAGTCGGGCGGGGGCGGGGCTAGTTGGGCTGGGTGCAGTTGTGATGTGGTGCTGTGTTCCAGCGGGCCCTCCACTCCTCCGTCCCCTTCACCGTCTTCTGTCTGAGCGGACTCTCGGCTGGATGCGTCGGCCTCCTGCTGCCCGAAACCCTGAACGGCGCCTCAGCAGAGACTCTGGACGACCTCGGCAGCCCGACACACGGCCGAGTTCTGGAGAGTAAGGTGAGGACCAGGTCAGACCCAGATGTGGTTCTACTGGACTGTGGTGATCCTGCAGAAGGGTCAGCCTGAGCACTGACCTCAGATCAGCTCATCCAGGTGTTCACACCGATCAATAATTCCGTTTGTTCTTTCAGGCTCTTCTGTACAAACACGACAAATGAAAACGGAAGCTGGCGTGCTCCTCGTCTTCATGGCTGGTTGGAGGAGCAGACGAGGAGGCGCCGTTGGAGAAGCTCCTGAACTCTGGGGTGTCAGCAGACATCGTGGAGGTGGAGATGGGACCAAACTGAAGCAGAAGACCAACGTTTGAGAGGAGCCCCGCTCAACCTGAACCCAATAACACACATGCAAGGCTGTGACACACTCCAGCACCAAGCCCATCCTCGCTCCCGGCCTGTCTGTCCTCTGGTCGGTCAGGCGTGTGGAGTGGGCGTGGTTACAACGCCATCTGTGTTGTCTCTCACTGTGCTGAGGCAGGAATGTATCGTTTGAGGGACAACCTGCCGTTGAATGGGAGCATCAGCTACAGGGGGAGGGGCCTGGTATGGGGAGGGGGTGGATCTACTGGGGAAGGGCCTTGTGCATCAAGCGGAGGGGAGGAGCTTGTGCAGGAGTGTGAATGGTTCTGGACCAAGTTTGTTCTTGAAACCTGGAGAACATGAAAAGATTGTGTTCTTGTGGAGTCTGGAACAACCTTCAATCATCAAAGTGTTCATGTTTATACCAAACTGAAATCATTTCAGACATCAGGTCACATGGAGCCTTACTGTGTGAGGACCATAATAAGCATTTTAATATCAAAGGGAGGGCTTTTTGTTGGGTTTGTGCATTTGAGGTTTCAGGCTTGCTTTGAAAGTTAAACTGGCTAATGTCTATGAAAGTCCTCAAAGATACAAGGGAGCTTGTGTGTGTGTCATGGTGTATATGTGTGTGTGAGAGAGAGAATTTTGCACATTAAAATGCAGGTGAGCTAAATCTCAGGTTTACAACAATGAACAAATGTGTGCACAACAATCTTGAGATGAGCCAATGATTGATCGGTTTTTGTGTATTGATCGGTGTGTTCATACAAGGTTGTTTGAACAACTGTTTGTTTGTTTCAAGATAAGCCCCTCCCCAAAACAGTTTGACCGTTTGTGCCTTTAAGATTTTTCTTGAAAGTATTTGAGAACATCTCAGATTTTATGTATTTTATGAACCACTATTTTGTCTTTTGTGTTGAATCTGTATTTGACATTAAAACAACTTCTGCAGCACTTCCTGTCACCTGACCTGATCTTCCTGATGAGCTGCGTACAGGTAATGCGACAGCGGCAGTCTCATCAGACAAAAGAAATCCACTTCCAAAATCCACTTAACCTTTTATTGACACAATGAAAGTGTCTCCAAAGACTCACTGGGAGGAGCCCATGTCAGGTCTCACTCAGCCCTGCCCTCCTCCACCAGGTGTCTCACTCAGCCCCACCCTCCTCCACCAGGTGTCTCACTCAGCCCCGCCCTCCTCTACCAGGTGTCTCACTCAGCCCCGCCCTCCTCCACCAGGTGTCTCACTCAGCCCCGCTCTCCTCTACCAGGTGTCTCACTCAGCCCCGCCCTCCTCCACCAGGTGTCTCACTCAGCCCCGCTCTCCTCTACCAGGTGTCTCACTCAGCCCCGCCCTCCTCCACCAGGTGTCTCACTCAGCCCCGCTCTCCTCCACCAGGTGTCTCACTCAGCCCCGCTCTCCTCTACCAGGTGTCTCACTCAGCCCCGCCCTCCTCCACCAGGTGCCTCACTCAGCCCCGCCCTCCTCCACCAGGTGTCTCACTCAGCCCCGCCCTCCTCCACCAGGTGCCTCACTCCAGCCCCGCCCCCTCCTCCACCAGGTGTCGCTGTCAGCCCCGCCCTCCTCCACCAGGTGCCTCACTCAGCCCCGCCCTCCTCCACCAGGTGTCTCACTCAGCCCCGCCCTCCTCCACCAGGTGTCGCTCTCAGCCCCGCCCCTCCTCCACCAGGTGTCGCTGTCAGCCCCGCCCTCCTCCACCAGGTGCCTCACTCAGCCCCGCCCTCCTCCACCAGGTGTCTCACTCAGCCCCGCCCTCCTCCACCAGGTGCCTCACTCAGCCCCGCCCTCCTCCTCCACCAGGTGTCTCAGCCCCGCCCTCCTCCACCAGGTGTCTCACTCAGCCCCGCCCTCCTCCACCAGGTGTCTCAGCCCCGCCCTCCTCCACCAGGTGTCGCTCTCAGCCCCGCCCTCCTCCACCAGGTGCCTCACTCAGCCCCGCCCTCCTCCACCAGGTGTCTCACTCAGCCCCGCCCTCCTCCACCAGGTGCCTCACTCAGCCCCGCCCTCCTCCACCAGGTGTCTCAGCCCCGCCCTCCTCCACCAGGTGTCTCACTCAGCCCCGCCCTCCTCCACCAGGTGTCTCAGCCCCGCCCTCCTCCACCAGGTGTCTCACTCAGCCCCGCCCTCCTCCACCAGGTGTCTCACTCAGCCCCGCCCTCCTCCACCAGGTGTCGCTGTCAGCCCCGCCCTCCTCCACCAGGTGTCGCTGTCAGCCCCGCCCTCCTCCACCAGGTGTCTCACTCAGCCCCGCCCTCCTCCACCAGGTGTCGCTGTCAGCCCCGCCCTCCTCCACCAGGTGTCTCACTCAGCCCCGCCCTCCTCCACCAGGTGTCTCACTCAGCCCCGCCCTCCTCCACCAGGTGTCGCTCTCAGCCCCGCCCTCCTCCACCAGGTGTCTCACTCAGCCCCGCCCTCCTCCACCAGGTGTCTCACTCAGCCCCGCCCTCCTCCACCAGGTGTCGCTGTCAGCCCCGCCCTCCTCCACCAGGTGTCGCTGTCAGCCCCGCCCTCCTCCACCAGGTGTCGCTGTCTCCGCCGCCGTCGAAGCTGAAGGCAGCGAGCGAGCGGAGGGAGTGACGTCAGCGGTGTGTTTTCAAGATGGCCCCGGTCTCCGGGTGTCCGGGTCGGGGAGGCTGCAGGTCCGAACCTCTGGTCCCGTCCGAACCTCTGGTCCCGTCCGAACCTCTGGTCCCGTCCGCCCCGCTGCTGCCGCGTGGCCGCTGCTGAGGCCGTCGCAGGATGCCCGTCCGCCGGCCCGCCGGGCCCCGACTCTCGCCTCGCGTCTGCCCCGGTTCCGAGGCTCTGCTGGCGGCCTGAGGCGGATGGAGGACCGGGCCGGCCTGACGGAGGACCGGGCCGGCCTGACGGAGGACCGGGCCGGCCTAATGGACCGGGCCGGCCTAATGGACCGGGCCGGCCTGACGGAGCTGCTGGGGGTGGTGGCGAAGGACGGGAGGGTCCGCGCTTGTGAGGCGGGCATCAACGGGGACACGGGGGGGGCCCTGGAGCCGGGGGGGGCCCTGGAGCCGGGGGGGGCCCTGGGGGGCACGGGGGGGGGCCCTGGAGCCGGGGGGGCCCTGGAGCCGGGGGGCCCTGGGGGACACGGGGGGGGCCCTGGGGGGGGCCCTGGAGCCGCACCACGGCGGCCCCGGCCAGGCCAACGGCCTCAGCGAGCCGGCGGGGGACGACGAGGCCGTGTCCGGCCTGTGCGGGGGGGGCCCGGGGCCGGGGGGGGGCCCGGGGGCCGGGGGGGGGCCCTGGGGGGCCGGGGGGGGGCCCCGGGACAGAGGCCTCTCCCGCGGGGCTCCCCGGACCCGCCGAGACCCGCCGGCAGGTCCAGCCGGCCGCAGAGGGCCGGGCCCCGGCCGGCGCGGCCTCGTCCTGCCCGCTGGTTCCGGCCCAGGACGGGCCCGGGTCGGCCCAGGACGGGTCGGGGTCGGGGTCGGGGCCGTCTCTGTGCCGGTGTCCCGTGATGAGGCGGGCCGAGCTCGCAGACCCCCCCGGGGGCAGCAGGGACAGGCCGGCCTCCGAGCCCAGCTTCAGGGGGAGCCGGGTGGACCGGGCCGGGCCGGCCAGACCCAGCACCCTGAGGACTCACCCGAACCTCAGCCTGTCGCTCAGCTGCGACGCCACCCCGCTGTCCCCCGAGGACCACCGCGGCTTCTACTTTGGACCCGACGGCTTCTCCGAGGACCTCCGGAACGTCCTGGAGGCGGGCCGCCGACAGAGCGCCCCCGAACAGCTGCCCGAACCGAGCCGGGCCGAGGGCTGTCCGGACGGCCAGGCGGGACCCAGGAAGTTCGGTATCACCGACTTTTTCTCCAGGTACACACACACACACACACACACACACACACACTGACTCTGGTGACCTCTGGTTACCTCTGGTTACTCCAGGTGACCTCTGGTGACCTCTGGTTACTGTTGGGGTTACCTGGGTTACCTGGGTTACCTACCCCATGCCCACCTGTGAGCGTGTGCAGCACACAGACTAGCAGCAGTGAGCAGCTCACTAACTAGTTAACTAATGTGGGGGAGCTGACCGGACCCCTTTAAGGCTGGCCTCATGGTAACACCTGAGTGGGCTCCAGAAGACCCGCGGCGTTGTACTGGGAGCACTGGGAGCTTTATTCAAGGGCACCTCAGTCAGGGGGAACCAGGCCCTCCACAGGTTTCAGCTCTGCTGCGATCTGGACCTCCAGCGGCTCACCTGGAGGTCCAGAAAGTTCTGGTTAGGGTATAATCGATAATCGATCGTCCCTTCCGCTTCAGTATTGATCATCTGCTCGTGACCAGTAGTAATCCATACTGTATTGGAAAGACAAGATCAGACACACATCACAAGATGACACCATCACATCTGGGCCGGGTCGCAGGGACAGTCGGAGCTGAGACACCGGGCTTCCGTCTCCATGACGACCCAATCCCAGACAGGGGCTCCAGCCATGGAGACATGAGAGTATAATCTGAAAGTCTAATCTGAATAATCTGGCTTCTGATAGTTTGTGCTGTGATCTTTTCAAAACACACATTTTAAATGTTAAAGTAGATTTTTGAGTCATTTTCAAACAAATATCTCGTGCTCAGTGATCGTTTCTGCCTGCTTGACTTACATCAGTGATATTGATGATCAGGGTTTGTAGAAGATACCATCAGTGAAATGCTGGATCTCCACTTCCTGTTCGTAATGCTTCCACTTCCTTCTTTTCCAGCTGACGGACGTCACCAGAAATTGTTGAATTTGTCAGATTTTCTGCTGAATCAGTGTTTTAACGTGGTCGTTCTGTTGCTCTCCATCGGTGTTGTCGCCCGTCAGAGTTCATCTTGGACCGACCTGGCGCGGCGCTCTGTTCAGAATCCTAAATGCTGAAGTCCTCTGTCTTTGCGCTGATTTCTCTCCGTCTCTCAGGAACCTGTTTTCCAGGAGCTCCAAAGAGTCTAAACTGCCTCCCCACAATGCAACAGGGTGGCGACTGTTTGGGCGGACAGCAGGCAGAGAAGTCGACCCTCACTCAGACTCCGCCCCCTCACCTTCCACCAAGCAACAGGTTTGTTCGTGTGTTGGCCCCGCCCACACGACCTAACCACGCCCTGGGCCATTGAGCCCGCCCCTACATCATTTACCCCAATACAACCCCACCCCCTTCACCCTCTAGCCCCACCCACACAATTTAACCACGCCCCAACATCATATAGCCACGCCCCATATGCCATTGAGCCACACTGCACCCCCTCAGATTATCAGTGAAACCTGCCCTTTCTGATCTCACACACACACACACACACACACACACACACACACACACACACACACACACCAGTCTGTTCCTGGTCTCACCTGCTGCTCTCACCTGGTCTCACCTGCTGCTCTCACCTCCTCTCACCTGCTCTCACCTGCTGCTCTCACCTGGTCTCACCTGCTGCTCTCACCTGCTGCTCTCACCTCCTCTCACCTGCTCTCACCTGCTGCTCTCACCTGGTCTCACCTGGTCTCACCTCCTCTCACCTGGTCTCGCCTCCTCTCACCTGCTGCTCTGACCTGGTCTCACCTGCTACTCACCTGGTCTCACCTGGTCTCACCTCTCACCTGGTCTCGCCTCCTCTCACGTGCTGCTCTGACCTGGTCTCACCTGCTACTCTCACCTGGTCTCACCTGGTCTCACCTCCTCTCACCTGGTCTCGCCTCCTCTCACCTGCTGCTCTGACCTGGTCTCACCTGCTGCTCTGACCTGGTCTCACCTGCTGCTCTCACCTCCTCTCACCTGGTCTCACCTGCTGCTCTCACCTGGTCTCACCTGCTCGTCTCTGTCCAGGATGAGGATGAGGAGGAGCAGGTGCTGGGGAAGTGTCCCTCCGTTGCTGTGGCGACAGCAGGACGAAGGAGGATCCTGGAGTTTGAGCCTCTGTCCACCACGGCGCTCATCCTGGAGGACCGGCCGGCGTGAGTAGCGCCGTGACATCACACAGGAAGTGGCCTGCCCGCCACCTCACCCACTTCCTGTGTGTCCCTCAGGAACCTGCCGGCCAAATCTGTGGAGGAGACGCTGAGACACAAGATGGAGTACGAGGAGATGGTGGCCGGAGCCAAGAGGAGAGGTGAGACACCCGTCCCGCAGCAGCGGCGTGACGCTCCAGCCTGCTCTCCCCTCAGAGATCAAAGAGGCTCAGAGGAAGAAGCGCCAGATCAAAGAGAGACACCGGCGTGAGGAGAGCATCTCCAACGCCATGGTGACCTGGAACACCGAGATCCTCCCACACTGGGACGCCGCGTACGTACGGGCAGCCCCGGGGGAGGGGGGAAGAGAGGGAAAGAGCTGGTGGGTGTTTGTGGGGGGTTAGGGAGAGAGGGAGAGAGAGTGTGCTGATCCTTGTGTGTGTGCTGATCCTTGTGTGTGTGCGTGCTGATCCTTGTGTGTGTGCTGATCCTTGTGTGTGTGCTGATCCTTGTGTGTGTGCGTGCTGATCCTTGTGTGTGTGCGTGCTGATCCTTGTGTGTGTGCGTGCTGATCCTTGTGTGTGTGCTGATCCTTGTGTGTGTGCGTGCTGATCCTTGTGTGTGTGCTGATCCTTGTGTGTGTGCGTGCTGATCCTTGTGTGTGTGCTGATCCTTGTGTGTGTGCGTGCTGATCCTTGTGTGTGTGCTGATCCTTGTGTGCGTGCTGATCCTTGTGTGCGTGCTGATCTTTGTGTGCGTGCTGATCTTTGTGTGTGCTGATCTTTGTGTGTGTGTTGATCCTTGTGTGTGCTGATTCGTGTGTGTGCTGATCCGTGTGTGTGCTGATCCTTGTGTGTGCTGATCCTTGTGTGTGTGCTGATCCTTGTGTGTATGTGTGCTGATCCTTGTGTGTGCTGATCCTTGTGTGTGCGTGTGCTGATCCTTGTGTGTGCTGATCCTTGTGTGTGTGCTGATCCTTGTGTGTGTGTGTGCTGATCCTTGTGTGTGCTGATCCTTGTGTGTGCTGATCCTTGTGTGTGTGCTGATCCTTGTGTGTGCTGATCCTTGTGTGTGTGTGTGCTGATCCTTGTGTGTGCTGATCCTTGTGTGTGTGCTGATCCTTGTGTGTGTGTGTGTGTAGGAAGGGGACCCGGCGGGTCAGGGACCTGTGGTGGCAGGGACTTCCTCCCAGTGTTCGGGGTCGAGTTTGGAGTCTCGCCATCGGGAACGAGCTGAACATCACAGCGGGTGAGAGAGTCGTCCCCTGGCGGCCGAGCGCTGGAACTGCCTGCTGGCCGCTGATGGGGCCGGATGGGGTTTGTGTTGATGAGTGATTATTGACAACTGATTGATTATTGATTTTTGTGTGTTTGCAGAGCTGTATGAGATCTTCTTGTCCAGAGCCAAAGAGAAGTGGAGGAGCTACAGCGAGACCAGCTCAGTGAACGACAGCGAGAGTGGTATGCTCGCCGTGCTCGCCACGCTCGCGCTGCTGGTGCTGACAGTTGTTGTTTCTGTAGAAGCTACGTCTGTGGCTGACAGAGAGTCCAGTCTGGACCTGATCAAACTGGACATTTCCAGAACATTCCCATCTCTCTTCATCTTCCAGAAGGTACCACATCTTCATTTGCGCTGCTCCTCTTCCTCCCTCTCTTAACCCCTCCCTCTTGTGCATGTGCAGGGCGGGCCCTACCACGACCTCCTCCACAGCGTCCTGGGAGCGTACACGTGTTACCGACCTGACATCGGTTACGTGAGTGATTGTGTGATCAACGCAGCAGACGGCACAGCTGATGCCCTCGGCCAATGACATGCCTGCATCTGTGCCACTTTCAGGTTCAAGGCATGTCCTTCATCGCTGCCGTCCTCATCCTCAATCTGGAGGAAGCCCAGGCCTTCATCACCTTCGCCAACCTGCTCAACAAACCCTGCCAGATGGCGTTCTTCAGAGTCGACCACGAACTGGTGAAGGCTCTGCCTCTGTGTGTCACCCCCATTGTCCTTGCTCCCCCTCCTTGTTAACTCCTCCCCATCCTGGTCTCTCTGTCCTTGACCTGGGCAACTCCTCATCGTTAACTCCTCGGCAAATCCCCCTCTTCGTTGTGAACTCCTCCCCATCCTCGTTAACTCCTTCATTCTTAACCCCTCCTCTTCACCATTAACTCCTCTCCCTGCTTGTAAGCCCCTCCCCTCCTCGCTAATTCCTCCTTCTCCTCCGTCAGATGCTGAAGTATTTCGGAGCCTTCGAGGTTTTCTTCCAGGAGAATCTTCCTCAGCTCTTCAGTCACTTCCAGAGCAACAACTTGACTCCTGATCTCTATCTGATTGATTGGTGAGCGATTGATCACACGCATTGATCGTTGTTCAGGTGTCAGTGAGGGACCGACTGTTGTTTTCCAGGATCTTCACGCTCTACAGTAAGTCCCTCCCCCTTGACGTGGCGTGCCGTGTTTGGGACGTGTTCTGTCGCGACGGTGAGGAATCTCTGTTCCGGACCGCTCTGGGAATTCTGCGTCTGTTCGAGGACGTTCTTCTGCAGATGGACTTCATCCACATCGCTCAGTTCCTGAGCCGCCTGCCGGAGGACTTGCAGTCGCACACGCTGTTCGCCGCCATGGCCAACACGCAGATGGTCAGCAGGAACCGGCGCTGGATGCAGGTGGGTGTGGTTGTGGGGGGCGGGGCCACAGTCCTCCTGTCAGATTCTGACTGCAGGTGTGCTCTCAGGTGTTTTCCGCTCTGACAAAGAATGGAAGTAAAGAGACGGAGAAGAGCAGCGGCTAACGTGGGTCTGGCCCGCCTCCACGTGAGGAGGGGCGGGGCTAAATCCATACCCCCACCTCCACGGGAGGAGGGGTGGGGCCAAGCCCACAACCCCGCCTCCACAGGAGGAGAGGTGGGGTCAAGCCCACACCTCTATAGGAGGAGGGGCAGGGCCAAGTCCACATCCCGCCTCCACGAGAGGAGGAGCGGGGCCAAGCCCACACCTCCACAGGAGGAGGGGCGGGGCCAAGCCCACACCTCCACAGGAGGAGGGGCGGGGCCAAGTCCACACCTCCACACACTCCACCAGTCTTTCAGATTCCTCTGGCCCAAAGGGGAAACGGAACTCCGCCTCCATGTCAGGGACACAAGCGCCGGCCACGGCGAGCACGGCCGTCGGGGTTCTGGTGCTACTTGCGTCACGTGTGAACGTTTCTCCGGCCTTCGCCTGCTGTGCGTTAGCGGGACCCGTCAGTGACGCTGACCCTGGCAGTAGCGTAGCGTTAGCTTCTTCAGTCTAATCACGTGAAGGTTTTTCCTCATTTTAACCCACCAGGTTTTTGTCCACATCTGGAAACAAAGTCGAGTTTGTTTCAGCTTAATTCATCATTTTAAAAGTTCAAGAATCAAAGATGGAACCTTTTATTTCCACTTTTTTCTTGTCAGATTTCAAATGTGAGTTTAGTTTCAAACACGTTTCATTTTTGTTGTTTTGACTTAATTAAAACTGAAACATTCACAAAAAAGCAATTTTTCTTTGATCAAACCTAAAAAATTATTTTGGTGCCAAATGATTAAATTAAGGAATTTGTCTGTTTATCATGTTTTATTCTATTTTATTGATATTTGTGTTATTCTGTTTGTCTCAAAAGTCAGATTTGACGTTAAATGGGTCAAATACTGAAAATAACTGAATTATGGATCACGTATCAACATTCAAAGATTACATAAAACGCATTTTTTTCCACCTCTCACTCCAGATAAATTACCCTGAATTCTCAGCAGGTCTGTGTAACGTTTTTTCTTGAAAGGTTCTGAAGGTTTTCCTGACAACTGCAGCACAAACGTGTGTCTTCATCATATTTATGTTTCTTGGTTTTTATACTTTTATGTAAACTTCAGCTTTTTCGCACAGACGATGTAAATAAACTGTAAAAAGGCTCTTGGTTTCATATTAACGCTCACATGTCAAATGTGTAAATAAAATCTACCTAGAACCATTGTTCCTTTATGGGATTCTTCTACATGTAATAACGCATTTCCAAAAACATTCAGAGAGAAAAATGTGTTTTTTCCATTAAGCCCTTCGTTTATGGCGCCATGTGATCACATGACCCGACAATTCTTCATAAATCACGAAGAGATGTTGGATCAACAAAGTTGGTGAAAAGAGTGGTAGAGACTTTGGTTTAGTCTACATTGGTTTAGTTTTGTCGGGTTGAGTTTGCTTTAGTCTGGTTTGGTCTAGTTTAATTTAGTCTAGTTTGGTAGTCTAGTTTGGTTTAGTCTGACCTGGTTTAGTCTAGTTTGGTTTAGTTTAATCTAGAATTCAGGAGGTCCAGTGAGTTGAAGGGCAGTGGAGTTCTGGGGATGATATAAAGGAGAAGTTTGTGGGGAAGACTGAAGGGTTGGGCGCTAGCAAAGATGTGATATGAATGATACAGATGTGGAAGTTCTAACCCGGACTGGGTGATACTGTTCAAAATGACGCCCAGGCTCTTCATGTCAATGTCGAGGGTGATCGTCCATTCACTGAGCAGTCAGATGCACTCGTGACCTGCAGAGGGCAACCACACACAGAATAGATGGAGGTGGAGGAGGAACTGAAGGACCCATCAGTAGGTGTGGCCTGGAAGGATTGGAGGGACCCTGGTTGACCTCTCACTTCCTGGAAGAGGACCCAACTGGTAGGAAAAAGGCTTGAGATGGGCGAGATTGTGCTTGTTGAAGTTGAACATGTTAATTTTTATTTTAGTTTAGGACTTTATCAGACTGTATGTCAACCTAATCGTTATAACAACACTTTTCATGCTGTCAAATGTAATCAACACAAAAGATTTCCATCTAAACTGCACTTCTGTGCTTCATGAGCCTAAATGAGGAATTCAAAACTCTTCATGTTCTTTATTCAAAACGACCGAAACAGCAAATGCCAAAAAAAAGCAACCTGACCCCGGTCTGATCTCCCTAATTCTTCATTAATGTTCTTGTGGTTGAGTGTTAGTTTTTTTTGTTGCAGTTCTCAATCTGCTTCTCTGAGCTGGTTCTGGTTCTGGTGCCACAGCCCAGCCAGACTTGTTTTAAGACTCTTGGGTGGAGAAGCTTTGACTGGATTACCGCTTCTACTTCATTTCCCAGGATGTGTTCTTGAAGGTCAGGGCTCCCCCTCAGAACCGCCTGCATGCTGGCCTCTCAAACCTCTGACCTCTGACCCCTGACCGTGGTTCCTGTTAAATCCCAACATGGCCACTGGGGGAAGCACTGTTGCACATTGTGGCGATGGAGACCCAACCCAGCGGTTATAGCTGCTCCTACCTTTCTGGCATGTTGCAAAGCACTTGGGAAACATTTGACTATGAACAACTCCACCTCCCTCCAAAGCCCCACCCATTCCCTTTATTAAATCCATTATTTAGACAAAATGTACATTACATCCAAATACATGATTTGTTCACACTTTTCACCTGTTTCATGAGCAACATTTCAAAATCTTTGTATCATCATACTGTAATGCAACACAAAAGCATACTTCCTCTGATTCTTTCACCTCTTCAACAAAAAGTTAATCCAAATTAGCTCCCTTATTTTTGGCTTACTTAAAGTATGGCACAAATTACTTATATTATCAAAATTCACTTAACATGACTGTGTGGACACAGACTAATTTCAACCAAAGTTAAATAAAAATCAAAAATGTGAAGACATTGTCCAGCAATATTAACTTTAACTTACTCGTTAACCTCATGGTGGTCTGATTCACAGTGCAGTCAAAGGTTCCTGAACCCAGAAGGATGTTGGGTCAAACCACACAGAACTCCTGATGTGACTTCATCTGTCCAGCTCCCCCAGATTTATCCAGCAATCATGTTATCTGTTCAACCCCTGCAGAGCCTCCTGTTTTGATGAGGTTTCTGGCTTCTACTGGTCGCTACTCTCCTGGCTGAAGTCACAAAGTAGGTTCTTGGCTCCGTTCTGCCATGAATACAATGTCTCCATCGGGGTTTTACCATCCTGCACCAGGAAATAAAAATGATATCAGAATATAAAATCTAACAGCCTTTATCCCTGGAGGAGTTGCTAGCTCATCGCAGATCCCTCTGAGCATTGGGGCTCGGGTACCTTGCTCGAGCGTAGCACGGTAATCCCATTTGGGGATTGAACCAAGAACCCTCTTAGCCCTTCAATCAATCCCCAATGGACTGAGCTAGCACCACCCCCTTTTATTGATCAAGTTTCACAAATTGGTAAAAGTTCTTCCACTCGGTAGAAAAATGTCCACATGCAAAATTTGGAACATTCTTGTTTGCATTTCTGGGGTTACATCGTACGTACAGTGTTCTTGGTGTTGAGGCTGGCGCCGTACATCATCAGCAGCTTAATCATCTTAAACCTGTTGATTCTCACGGCGTCATGCATCGGCGTGTCTCCGTCCTGGACAGTTACAAACCATTCTTTAAAATATATTTCTCACATTTTAATTGTAATCAACATTTGAATCAATTAATTTAGCAAATTATTGTTACATTTATAAATTAATTTGATTTATAAATGAATTTCATTTTGAATTAAATGTCAGAAACTACTGAAGAATAATGACAATGATATCCACAAAATGATGATCGAGTCGGGGAGGCGTGGCTCTTACTCTGTCTTTGGCGTTGACGTCGGCTCCACAGTGGATCAGATGTTCAGCACAGCTGCAGTGTCCGGTTCTCACGGCCACGTGAAGGGGAGTGCTGTGCAGCTACAAAGTGACATTGAGTCAGTATACTTCTAAACGTAGGGGAGTCGACAAGCATGATAAAAGAAACTACTGCGAAAACTACTGCGAGGAGGGTTAGGGTTAGAGTTAACCCTAACCCAACGTGACGCTGAGCAGCTTCACTTTGACTTCCTGGCAGAGCAACTGTGTGTTTGATTGTATCAATGCCGACATGTGACCAGGTAGACTTGTTGGAGAGTTCCCAGTATTCCCAGTGAGTCAGTCCATCATCGCCTAACCTTGTCCCTGTAGGTGAGCTTGGCTCCCTGGTCCAGGAGAAGCTGCAGGGCTGGAAGGCTTCCTCCTCTGCAGGCCCAGTGGACCGCTGTGGCTTCCAGCTGAAACACATGTTCACACAGGTGAGGAACTGGTTTCAGTCATTCTCCAGCTGTTTTCCACTCTCACCTTGTCCTTTGTGTCCATGGAGGCTCCAGCTTCCAGCAGCTTTTTCATGACCTCCACGTGACCTTTGAATGAAGCTTTGTGCAGAGCTGTTCTCTGAAACTAAACAGATGTGAACAATTGACCAGATGTTTATCAGAGGGAGCATTTTCTTCTTCCAGGCATTTCTATCTGCTGTAACTACAACCTTTCACCTACTGAAAACATTCAGCTCTAAGATTTTAAATAGAAACCTTTTTTAGTCTGTCAATCTCTCATCTATTTATATGTCCATCCATCTGCTTGCACATCTAGCTAGCTGACATTCAGGATGACATCAGCTCTGGTTTGCAAAGTCACCTTTCATCAAGAAGGTTTGTTGTTGACTCCCCTGGGGGCCAGGTATAAGCCCTAGAGGCACCGGTAGACTTCATTTGGTAGCCTTGACTAGAGGCAGTAGCCTCTAGGGTAGCCCCTAGGGTGGCCTCTAGCAGGAGAAGCCTCTATCAGAGGTAGCGTCTAGCAGCAGTAGCCTCTAGGGGTGGCCTCTAGCAGCGGTAGCCTCTAGGGTGGCCTGTATCAGTGGTAGCCTCTAGCAGAAGTAGCCTCTAGCAGCAGTAGCCCCCATGGTGGCCTCTAGCAGTGGTAGCCTCTAGGGTGGCCTCTAACAGCAGTATCCCCTTGGGTGGCCTCTAGCAGCGATAGCCCCTAGGGTGGCCTCTAGCCGTGATACCCCCTAGGGTGACCTCTAGCAGCAGTAGCCCCTAGGGTGGCCTCTAGTAATAGTAGCCTCGAGCAGTGGTAGCCTCTAGTGTAGCCTCTAGCAGGGGTAGCCTCCAGGGGTAGCCTCTAGGCTATCTAGACAATATATTGCCTAATTTTATTGATTGTTCTGTTGATATTTTGAATCAAATGAAGATGTATGATCCTCACGTGGTCGCTGGCGTTGGGATTCCCTCCGTCACTCAGATATTTATCCACCAGTGAAAGTTTGTTCTCCAGAGCTGCTGCCAGAAACAACTCTTCATTCACATTTTCAGGCTGAAATAGCAAAAAACATGTAGAAATACTTTTTACATTAATTTGTTTAGGTTTAAATCACTGATAAAATAAGAACATGGTGAAGATAGCTTGTCTCAAGTATATTTACATGACAAAATGAGGTAGAAACAAACTAAAAAGTAGTTTATCATTTTAACACCATCTGATTTGAAACAAAATTTGATTTGAAAATAGTCTAATGTGGCTGATGATAGATCACTGAACTCATCAGGGGAGGAAAAGCAGCCATATGACTAATTTGGAGCCATGCACTATTTCTGTAAATAAAAATAAATAATGTAAATATGTCTGTTTTTGCCTCGGAGCAGTGATTGAAAGATACCAAAAGGCTAAACTTCAGGTTTGGGTCTGACCAAAGCTTCGGGCTCCAGCTGTTTCTTGTGAATAGGGCTTTTCTTTTGCCGCCTCCTCTTCCTCAACTGTAGGATGTTGAAAAGGTCGTCTACCGTCTCCAGCTTAAGTCTTCCACTTTTATCCATCTGACAACAGAAAAAGGTTTGAGTGCAGTCCTGCTGGTGTGTTAAATCCTGGCTTACTAAAACACAGAAACACCTACACACAGAGGTTATATTAAACATTTATTCTCAAAAAAATTTAGGATTGTCCTCCAGAAGAATTTAAAATGGAAAAGGTGCATTTCCACTAAAATGTCTGAATATTCAAAATTGAGTGAATTGAGTGACTAAACTACTGTTTTTAGAAGCTTCTGAACTGAGTCTTTTCCCTGTGTGGAATTCTTACATTGAGCGCTGCCACGCTGACTTCCTCCTCGCTGCCCCCCTCCAGCAGCTCCCTGTGTGACCGTCGATCATCCTCCTTCTCCTGACTGACGGCAGCCTCATATTCCCCGGCCTCTACGTTCTCCACCTGTTTGCCTTCGTACCTTTTACTGGACACCTGAAAGGCGGAAGGGTGGTGAAGATGAGAACATTTGGCAGAGGTGAGGGAAATAATTCATGAAGAAAATGACTGACTGCATCCAAAACAGAAAAAAACAGGGTTTTGTTTTCAAAAGGAACATAATCTTTTTTTAAAATCTCTTTTCTAATTAAGGACATTTTCCTAATTTTTGTTCTGTTTTTTTTCAATGTTTCCACCAGTTAGAAGAATTTTCAGGGGATGTAAAGAACAAAACCAGGAAAAAGACGACACGATCCAGCAACAGGATCGTGTCGTGTCAAAGAGACCTCATCATTTCAGCAAAGAAAAGAAAAGAAAAAGTGGTTTAGATTTGCCCTTCAGCCCTCGGTTGTTAGCTCCGTTCTGGCCCAAACCTGGATTTACCAGTTCCTCCACGCTGTGCAGGCCCATGTTCCCGTAAGTCCGAGGTAGCTTCACGTCCCTCTGTGTTCTACGTCCGTCCGGTTGTCAGAGTTGCTG
Source organism: Lagocephalus sceleratus (assembly GCA_911728415.1). NCBI lineage: Eukaryota > Metazoa > Chordata > Actinopteri > Tetraodontiformes > Tetraodontidae > Lagocephalus > Lagocephalus sceleratus. The sequence goes on from CAJVRN010000040.1 coordinate 13,057,228, forward strand.
TCAACTTCTGTCTCTTAAATACTGTAGCCGCATCAATCCTCAACTCAGATCCAGTTACAGTCCTCATGTGCTCATGTGGCATGTTTGATGCCCCCCCCACACACACAAGTGAGGTGAAAGGAGTCACTGAGGTGTTGGTGTTTGACATCTTTTTTTTTTTAAACATTAGATTATAATAAGTTATTTTGGCTTTTGTTCCACAAGCATATGTGAATTGTGATTAGTTTCTAAACAAGCCCACCCCTCCCTTAGAACCTATTACATTTATAGATTTTGGACGCAGTTATTCAAATGTCTTAATTTACTGACACATTATCTTCTGCATTAAACACGGATTGAATCATAATGTTAAACATAGTGAGCGGTTGGCAGAAGGGGGGTGTGGCCACAAACATGCAGTGACATCACCGAGTGTGGATGACTTCACAGCAGCTCAGCAACAGCCACACCTCCTCATCTTTGTCATTGGATCCAATCCCAGAGGGCCAGTAGGAGGTCCAGTGGACAGCGGTCGGATAACATTAACGTGACATGGTCTGCATGGTACTTTTAGCACGGATGCTGGCAAACTGTGTGAGCTCACCGTTAACCAATCAGGGAGCCAGCCAGCCACCCAAGGGAAGTCCTTCCTTGTGGTCATTGGTTGGAAGGTGGAAGTACTCTTGGATGCCGCACTAACCTAGCGCCTTCTCTGTGGGAGCTGGTAACTTCCATCAGCAGCCTTTAGGTTCAACTGTAGGTAACCGGAGACATGGGTACCAAAAATAAGGTTAAGCTTAGGAATCTGAACACTAATGGATGGACCCAAACCCTTCATCATCCAGGGAGCACCAGGCCAATTTTTAGGGTTAATAAAAATTAATGGGTGACAGCGAATTGACTTTTTGAACAGATACAATATTACAGAAACTCTGGAAATGTTAGTTATGCTACTGAATGGATAAAATTTGTGACCTGTTCATGGGTTTAGTGTTAATATGGACTTTCTAAGGAAAGAAAAATGCGATGGGACAAACTGATCAAACCAATACTCAATAAAAGGCCCACTTTTGAATGAACCTGCTTATTTAAATTTTAGGATCCATCAGTGTTGATGGCTGCAGGTGTTATCTTTATAGATATGGATGATGTTCCTGGGGGAGCTTTGGGGGACAGACAGACTAAAGGAAAGAAGGGGTAGCAAACCCCTCCCTGCCACTCCTTCCTCATGTTCTAAGTGTGAACAGGACACCTTCTTTATAGCTGGTAGACTCAGGCTGGTTTAGTGATGAAGCTCACATGGATAACATCACAGAATTCTTTTAGTATAAATAGGCCCCGTGCAGAATTCCTTCTCTGGAAATATATCTTGTTTAGTTTATTATTAGCTGTGTAAATCCTTCACCCAGTGACCGTTCTCATTTGAGGAGAGGGTTGATTACAGTGTCTCACAACTGTTTATGAGTGTGTGAGTGTGTGTCAGATAATCTTTCATTCTGACATGTTGTTCATCAGCAGACCTGTGGAAGACCTAGAAGTCTGAGACCACCAACACACATGTTTGACATGATAGCAGAAAAGACATGAGGTCTCACTTACTGTACAGCTCCACATATAAGACAGTCATGCTTTTGTTTTGAGAGATCGAGGATTTAAAGGAAATGAATCCCAGGATTAATATCACACAATCACATTCCCACAACCTCAAGCACAGGAAGTCACAAAGAACCAGAATATTCTGACCCAGTTTAGAGGTGTGGAAGTTGCTCTAGGCAGAAGAGCAAAAACAAAAGATGTGTCCAAGAGTGTGTTTTCCATTACAAAATCAATTAAATCAAATCCTCCAGATAATAATGGCATAAAGTGGGTAAACTACTGAAAACCTAAAAATCCGAACAATACAGCAGATGGTGCTTGGGTTTTGATTGTTTTTTTTATTTAGACATTGTTGAGATTATGAGTATTTAAGTATTGATAGATGAGTGTTGCCAGACTGGGATTAATCAAAAGCAGCAGGACCAGGATGTGTTGTTGGGCATGTACTGACCAGTTACCAGCTGTCTTCAACATCTTTAATATGGCCATAACACATGCTCTGCTCCCCATGTGCCTTAAATAAATGAAGCCACAACTATTGGGCCCTTCCCTGAGAACCAGACTGTTAATAAACTCAGTGACTACAGCCCAACTGATCTTCTGAGAGTTAGCCTGTCCCTCTCACACCTCTGTGAAAAAACCTAACAGCACCAGGAGCCCACCTCTTAACCCCCAACTATAGACCCCTATGCTGACCTCCAACCCTAGCCCCCTACCATAAGACCTACCCTAACCTTAGCCCCCAACACTCGCCCCTACCCTAACCCCCAACCCAAGCCCCTACCTCCCTACCATAACACCTACCCTAGCCTTAACCCTCTACCCTAACCCCCTACCATAACACCTACCCTAGCCTTAACCCCAACCCTAGCCCTCTACCCTAGCCCCCTACCATAACACCCACCCTAGCCTTAAGCCCCTACCCTAACTCCCAACCCCAGTCCCTACCCCCTACCATAACACCTACCCTAGCCTTAACCCCCAACTCTAGCCCTCTACCCTAGCCCCCTACCATAACACCTACACTAGCCTTAAGCCCCTAACCTAACCCCCAACCCAAGCCCATACCCTAGCCCCCTACCATAACACCTACCCTAGCCTTAACCACCAACCCTAGCCCCCTACCATAACACCTACCCTAGCCTGAACCACCAACCCTAGCCCCCTACCATAACACCTACCCTAGCCTTAACCACCAACCCTAGCCCCCTACCATAACACCTACCCTAGCCTGAACCACCAACCCTAGCCCCCTACCATAACACCTACCCTAGCCTTAACCCCCAACTCTAGCCCTCTACCCTAGCCCCCTACCATAACACCTACACTAGCCTTAAGCCCCTAACCTAACCCCCAACCCAAGCCCATACCCTAGCCCCCTTCCATAACACCTACCCTAGCCTTAACCCCAACCCTAGCCCCCTACCATAACACCTACCCTAGCCTTAACCACCAACCCTAGCCCCCTTCCATAACACCTACTCTAGCCTTAACCACAACCCTAGCCCCCTTCCATAACACCTACCCTAGCCTTAACCACAACCCTAGCCCTCTATCTTAGCCCCCTACCATAACACCTACCCTGGCCTTAACCACCAACCCTAGCCCCCTTCCATAACACCTACCCTAGCCTTAACCACAACCCTAGCCCTCTACCTTAGCCCCCTACCATAACACCTACCCTGGCCCAACCAAAGCACCCTACCCTAGCCCTCTACCTTGGCCCCCAATGCTAACCCCAGCAGTCAGTGAGGCTACAAATGCAAAATACAATACAAAATACATAATCTTTTCACATTTTGATTTTGATAGTTGAAATATTTCACTTCTGTTGGATTGAAAAGACCCTTCAGCGACTTTTGCTCCAAGCACTTATAGTGATGTTGTCCTCGGATCAACAAGTGTAGTTCTCAGTGTTGGCACAGAGACGGTGTACCATGATCACTTGACTGTTGCAGACAACAACACAACGTTTGAACAATGGCCTTTAAATATTTAGTAAAGCGGTGTAATACGAGCAGAGTTAACAATTGTTTAGCCACTAAAGCCCAGCCCATGATCGAACAGAGGAAGAACTTATGGTTGCTATGCTAAAGGTAAATAAAAACCCCGCTCCGAGGGAGGAGCTCAAACAGCAGCAGAGGTTCCTCTAACCCACTTTCTGCTCTGGAGCTGCACTTCCACCAGCGTGTCTGACCCTGATGGAAGTGCAGCTCCATCTGCCCTGTGTCCAGCACTGCCAGGGCCTCGGGTCACGGCCTCTTCCCTCAGCCAGGAGATGCAGGGCAGCTTCACCAAGACACAAAAACGGTGTTTGAGCTGGCAGAGTTGAGGTGCGAGTCGTGTTGACGTCGCACACGGCCAACAAAACCGATGTAGGCGCTTCTCTTCTACCGTAGGGTTATAGTCATTTAATGCAGCTCATTAATATCCAGGTCCCGTGGAGCGCTCGTGTCTGCAGCGACACATTTCGAAATTCTAAAAAAAACAAGGATTTTCACAGAAAGAGTAAAATAAGTAATAATATTAACAAATCGGCCATTTACTCATTCTTTATTGTAAACGAGACGACAAATGCCCCGGTACTGATCACTATTGATCCATATTGTAATAAGAGGCGCGTGCGCGCGCGCGCGCGTGTCAGTTACACAACCACTTTCAGTTTGTCGGCCCCGCCCACCGCCGCTCCGCCGCGCGCCTGCTGCTGCCTGTCGGACGGATCGGAGAGGGCGGCGGGGGGGCTCCAGACCGAGCCGGCCTCTTCTGCGTGTGTGTCGGCTGCCGCACGGCTCCGTGGGTCCGGGGCCGCTGGATGGACGTCCCCAGCGGGCCTCGACGCTCCCGACTCGGCGTCTGAGCACTTAAGAGCGGCGGAGGTGAGGCGTCCTCGCGACTTCTTTTCTGCGGATTCATCCGCGTCACGTTGCAGCCAAACTTTGACGCCCCCCCTTCCTCTCACTTCTGCCCCCCCGCCTCTTCCGACGGCGCGTGTGCGTGACTGTGCACGCGCAGAAACGTGCGGGAGCGCTGGGAGGTTTGAGCCACGGTGTCGTTTTAAAGGCCCCAACAGGAAGCTCCGAAACTTTGAACGTCGGAATGCGCGTGTTTGTGCGGGGTGGTCACGCCACCACGTGCGTGTGCTCGTGAGCGCGACAGCTTGCGTTCACGGAGCTGGAACGCGCCTCAGGCGTCCATTGACGCTTTTTTTTACACACGTGACGTCACCGCGACGTGCTGAACGGCGCGTGCGCGCGCCTTCGCCTTTCTGAGGAACTGCGCACACGAGATTTTCCGGCCAGCGCGCGCGCGCACGCACGCCGCCGTGACATGTGGTGGGTGACGTCATATCCAGAGTTTCTGTCCCGAGCAGATGTTGTACCTGTCCGATGTCACGTGACCAGCTCGCTGACCTCTCGTTGACCTTGACTCTTCTCTGTGCCTCAGGTGAGAGGAGTCATGTGACGTGGCAGCGCGTCCACACGAACAAACGCGCCAGTGGCCGTGGCGCCACAGTGATGAAGCGTCTACGTCTGACCTCTGACCTCCTCTGATTTTTACGATGAAAGCTGGGAATGCGTTTGAAGTCAGGTCAGACAGATAGGACTCGGCTGGTTTTGTTGGACCGTCTTCTGCCTGAAAAAGGAGCAACGATGAGGCGAGGATGGAGAAAGACTTCACGCAGCTGAGCCAGGTGTCGTCGACTAACAGTCAGCCGCCACTTCTGAAGATTCTCTGACCGGTGGTGACGGACACCTTTGATTAGATCCTACGAGTTAAAATACAAGTAAAACCTCAAAGCATGGCTGCTACAGGAAGGAAGCACTTGGTGAGAGACTTTAACCATTTCATCACCTGCTACCTGTGTCGAGGCTACCTGATCAAACCGACCACCGTCACCGAGTGCCTGCACACCTGTGAGTCCACGCTGCCTCTCTCGCCACAGCGCTCTGGGTTCCCCTAACCTCAATGAACCCGTCCATGTAAACTCCTCCAGGCTGACCTTTTTATTGCTCACCTTCATTGAAAGGCTATTGTTGACTAAAACGTTGGTTTGTACCAAAAGTAATTTGACCACCCTAAATTAACCATAAATCAGCTGTGATGCTGATTAGCTCGGATGTTACTGCTAAGTTCTTTCTTTTGAACTCTTGGAGATGTGACAAATGCAACATGTGTCAGATTAGTTCACTAAGATGCTGTTTGTTCCTTTTCCAGTCTGTAAAAGCTGTATTGTGCAACACTTTGAAGACAGCAATGACTGTCCAAAATGTGGAATTCAGGTTCATGAGACTAACCCACTGGAGATGCTCAGGTAGGACTTCATATTAAGGACACAGCAACAACAACAACAATAAGGACAATAATATCAGAGTGTCAGCTTTCCGCTCATGTCCCCTCACATTGGGACTGACAGCCGCCCAACATCAAAGCCCCTTCGCCTTGATGTTTGGAAGATAAAACATGATTCCTCCCTTGGTGGAGGTCATAATTATGATAATGATGATAATTAATAGCCTATAATCTGACCCTCGTCATTGTCCAGGGGTTCTCGCCTAATTTTTCTGATGGGTTTTTGTGCCTCCTTTAGGTTGGACAACACTCTGGAGGAAATCATTTTCAAGCTGGTACCGGGACTTCGAGAGAGTGAGTTTATTTGTGTTTTAAAACGGCATCTCAGTAGGTCAGCCTCCACCTGTCTGCTGAAAGTACGTCCTTGGAGGCTCTTCCTGGGACAGCATGTAGAGCTGTGCTCGTCAGCCAACCTCCTGCAATTGAACTTGTCTGTCCTCCTCACATGCCTGGAAGCTCTGGCTGTGATTTCTGGTGTAATTACCAACATATCGTGGCTGCTTCACATCTGAACAGGAAATCCAGAAGAGGAGGTCAAAATTCCTTCTTTAGGCTGACCTCTGTTCCCCAGATCCTCGGCTCAGGTAGTAGTATAGTAACCCCAGTAACCCCAACCCACATCATGGAGGACAAAGAAAGAAAAGTGGGCTTGCAGATTTTGTACTGAATATTGCAGAGATGAGGCGTCCTCCTGGAGTTACTGTCACTCAGGTGCTTCCATATATTCCAGCTTTCAGCATGCACAGGCAGAGAGGAAGAGCAAAGAAAGCAACAAAAAGTTCAGAGAGGAAGCCCCAACCAACCCTGACCCTAATCCTGCATGTGCCCCAGTAACCCAGTAACCTGGGCTGGACATGGGTCAGGACACAAAGTCTTCAGAGTTTTCCATTGACCTTGACATCAGAGTTCATGTTCCACCAAAATCAGCATGGCAAAGAGGACACAGACAGACAGACAGACAGACGTGAGGAAGGACGGGGGTTTCACAGGAGGTGGTCCAGGTGTCCACAACAAGTAGCAAAACAAAGTTGTCGTCTGGTGGTTGTCGTCTCTGATGGTTGTATTTGGTGGTTATTGTCTTTGATTGTTGACTTTGGCGGTTGTTGTCTTTGTTTGTGGTCTCTGGTAGTTGTCCTCTCTGGTGGTTGTTGTCTCTGGTGTTTGTTGTCTTGGGTGTTTGTTGTCTCCTGTGCTTGTTGTCACTGGTGGTCGTTGTCTTTGGTGGTTGTTGTCTCTGGTGGTTGTTGTCTCTGTTGGTTGTTGTCTCTGGTGGTCATAGTCTCTGGTGGTCGTAGTTTCTGGTGGTCGTAGTTTCTGGTGGTCATAGTCTCTGGTGGTCGTAGTCTCTGGTGGTTGTTGTCCCTGGTGGTTGTTGTCTTGAGTGTTTGTTATCTTTTGTGCTTATTGTCTCTGGTGGTTGTCCTCTCTGCTGGTTGTTGTCTCTGGTGGTTGTTGTCTTGGGTGTTTGTTGTCTTTTGTGCTTGTTGTCTCTGCTGATTGTCCTCTCTGGTGGTTGTTGACTCTGGTGGTTGTTGCCTTGGGTGTTTGTTGTCTTTTGTGCTTGTTGTCTCTGGTGCTTGTTGTCTTTGGTGGTTGTCCTCTCTGGTGGTTGTTGTCTTGGGTGTTTGTTGTCTTATGTGCTTGTTGTCTCTGGTGGTTGTTGTCACTGGTGGTCGTTGTCTTTGGTGGTTGTCCACTCTGGTGGTTGTAGTCTCTGGTTGTTGTCTCTGGTGCGTCGTCATCTCTAGTTGTCATAGTCTCTGGTGGTCGTAGGTTCTGGTGGTTGTTGTCTCTGGTGGTCATAGGTTCTGGTGGTTGTTGTCTCTGGTGGTCGTCATCTCTGGTGGTCATCGTCTTTGGTGGTTGTTGTCTCTGGTGGTTGTTGTCTCTGGTGGTTGTTGTCTTTGGTGGTTGCTGACCTGTTGCTGTTTCTGCTGCTGGTTGATTCTTCTCTTTTTACTGTTGTGACCCTGAACAGAAGAGGAACAACAAGAACTTGAATTTTGGAAGCAGAATCAGCCTAAAGCCAACAACCAAGGTAAACTTTTCTTTGTGGAACATTGATTTGCTCTTCTGTCACATGTCGTCACATGATTCATTGCCCTGAATCTGTTATCGTGGCTGAGCCGCCATCAGCATAGATGAAGGTCATCAGAGCTGCTTCATTCTCTTCACCTTAAATTGCTTTGCATCAAAAAGCCATATCACGATATTTATGTTGCTTTGGGTTTTTAAAGGGAAACAGCAGCCTTCTTTAGGGTGTAGCTCCTGATGGCAGGGGGAGGGAGGGCCTTCTCAGCTCTACGAGAACATAGAAGTAGCAGATCACGATTGGTTCTGGGCCTTTTACTTTTTTTAAGGTGTCGTCCTTTGTCCTGTCTGTTTGCAGAAAGTTTGACTTTCCACAAGTTTGTGGCTCCTGACGTCGGCCCTGGTGGAGACGGTGATGATGGTGACAGTGGGGGGGACAAGGACTACCACCGCAGTGACCCTCAGATCGCCATCTGCCTCGACTGTCTACGTAACACGGGACAGTCGGGCGAGAGCAGCGTCACGGTGCGTCTTCAGTATTCATCTGTTGATGTACAAGTGTCACTGGCCTGCTGTGACTGAACCGTCTGTTTCTAGGATTTGATGAAGAGGTTTATCCGCTGCTCCAGCAGGGTTACCGTGGGAACCATAAAGAAATTTCTGAGTCTGAAACTGCAGCTGCCGAGCTCCTACGAGGTACAAGCACACATTTCCCCACCACGTTTATAGGTCAGAGTTTCATTAAGGTTCACTGTACACAGGGACAAAGTCTTGTGTGTTCCAAAGCCTCACGACTGTTGTAAGTTTATAAGTTCATCCCGAAGGTCACATGTTACTTTTAGGCCTAAAACTCATGTCCTTCGTCATCACTGTCAGCGCTGTCTTTCATTGTTGTGCATGGTACATCAAGTCTTCTGGTATTTCCACAGCTGGACGTTCTGTGTAACGGAGAGATCATGGGCAGAGATCACACTCTGGAGTTCATCTACATGACTCGATGGAGGCTTCACAGAGACAACGTAAGTTCTTCGACAGCGCTTCCTACGAGTGTCTTCTAGTATTTTTGCATAGCACCAGGATAGACACCTTAGATACCTGAGCATCTCCATTTTGATCTTCAAATATTTAAAAGTGTCCAGACCTGTGGATGTACCCTAACCCTGGCCACAGGGTTAGGGTACATTCTCTAAGTCGTGAGTCGTGGGTTGAAGTAAATTTAAACCTGTCAGGTCATCCATAGACTGGAGATTCCTGTCAATAAAGGGTTGAACTTGAACAGCGGGGACATCTAAACTCTTCCACACAGGGCCCAACCAACACACACACACATACACAGCTCAGATCACTTCAGATCAGCTGATTAAATGGGTCTCGTCTGGTGTGCTGGTGACTGGTTGGAACACAAAGCTGCAGCCAGACAGGCCTGTGTGGGAGAGGTTGGATGCCTACCGCTGAAGGTACATGAAGCACTCTTTAGGTTAGAGTTAGAGACAGGACCACGGCAATGATGCGTTCCTGAACCCACAAAGGTCAGCAATGATCACGTGACTGTTTTGTCGTATCTGAAAATGTATTTGTCTTTGTTTCAGACGTATCCGATGGTCCTGGAATACCGACCACGGATTGACTTTGGTTAAAGCTCCCCTCTCACACACATACATGTATGCATGGGGACACATAGAACCTATATTTGCACATAGGGAGTCATGAACTGTATCAATGTGCAGAGTTGGAAATGTATTTTTGTACAGAAGGTAATAAAGTCAAGACATTATGTTAAAATGTTTTATGCTATATAGAATAATATATGCTATAATATGTGATATTTTTAATGTATGTTCCTGTGCCTAAAAACCTGACAGATGGAGTTGAGCATATTTCCTGCCTGTCTCTTTATTCAGTAGATTAAATATTGATTTTTTATTCCTACTATTGATGATTGTTTTCATGTTTTATTCTCACATAAATATATATCAAATAGTTGGGAAGTGTTTTTAAATTTGTTTGAATTTTAAACAGAGTCAAATGTCTCCAATGAGCAAAACTAAGTAGATAGAAACAACTGATGACTGTTTTTATGAACAACTGCGCTTCATTTTGACTTGTATGTGACAGCCAGCAGAGGGTTGTGGGTAAAATTTGTCATGGCCACAAGAGTTGATCTAAAGTGAGTTCCCGTGACGTCGCGGTTCTGACTTCAGACCTGGTGTAAATGAATCTCCAGCGCTCCTCAACTTCGGTCTGGGAACCAAAGTGGGAACGGGGTTAATTCAGTCGTACTACTAAAATGTGCCTTAAAATGTTCAAAGTCTTTGCCAGTCATTCGTAAAAACATTATCACACTTCTGTTTTTTTTATGGAGACTCTTGTGAAAACCAAATTGAAATATTTTAAAAATAAAAACTTTACTATTTCCAATTGTAGTATTTCCGTGACGTTCTGGGTTTCTACAGTTTGATAAGTGCAGAACTTGGTTTTGAGCCCATCACACTGACAGGAGTAAATATCAATTATAACAGCTTTGCTGACATCGATGATCTATTCAGTCATTTTTGACATTGCTGCAGGTTTTATCTTGTAAGGCCATAAACATGTTTTATTGTAACACAAAATAAAAGGGCCTCATTCTGAAACATGAGTTCACAACTCTTTCTGCACCGTCTGGATATTGTACGTGCCAGAAGCCTCGGGTATGGCGATGGCATGAAGGGTCATGGTCTCGGCATGTGACGACCGTCAGAATGTGCTCCTGCAGAGGATGATGTCATAGCAACAGGACAAAGCTTATTTAGCTTCAGCTTGAAGTGGAGATTTGTTAGGGACTGAAAGGGTTAACAAGGATAATCACTAAGCAGGGAAAACACGATTTGATGAAAACAAAACTGACTTCTCAGCTTTGAGGAAAGTTCTGTGAAGGTTATCCAACTAAAAAAAAGTAAAATATAAAGAAACAGCTGGTTGTATATTGACTTTTTCTACTCCCTATTATATTGTATTTACAATTCTTTTTGTTTATTTTATTACTTCTTTTGAAAAAAAGTAACATCCAGCTGCACTTAGTGCCGTTTAATAGAGAATACAGCATTTATAGCCACTTCATATATTAGGGCTACATTACGTCATGGGTTAGTGTGGTTCTTTGACAATCGCAACACCTTCTGCGTCAAACTTGGAGGCCTTCAGGAGTTCCTTCAGCTCCTCTCTTGTCCTTGAGTTACTTTGCTATCAAACACGTAGAACAATATTCATGTTCTTATCCACCTCACCACTGCATGTCTATTAATAGGTGTGTAAATATGGTTTCTTATTATTATTGGTACTGATTTTCACATATTGTTTCTATATTTGTCTATCATTTAATTCTCTTTGAAAGTGTTGTGTTGGACTTCTGTGACTGTAAGTTCCCCACTATTGGATCAATAAAAAAAAGCTTGTCTCCATCTCTAACTGGGTTGTAAATGCAAAGACTGCCGTCTATAGGTTACGTGTGGTATTGAGGTTAAGATGAATGGATGGACAAGTTTATTCATAACTGCTGAACATGTAATAGCTGCTGCTGTTAAAGATAGCTACTGTATGGTGTGGCGGAGACAACAATCAGGCCCAGATGCACTTCATGCTTTAAATCTGAAACTTGACACTTTTAACATACTAAATTCTGAGTTTATGTCTCATGTCACTCACCCGCTCACATGAGCAATTGTCAGAATGTTACCACTGTATTTATAGTGTGTATATGTCCTCTGTTTATAGATGTCTGGTTGTGGACTGTAAGTGACACCACGTCATGTGGTGACCATGTGGGGGCACGTCTCCAACAGCAGGTCACTGTGAAGCTACACTTTAATAGGTCGTGATGTGGGGGTGAGAGTGTTCAAATATCATAGATTGCGACACACATGTTTCTTTGTTTACATATAAGGCAGGTGAGAGGAATGATACGCAACATGTTTCTGTCAATAAACCAGGGTCTGTGTCATTCACAGAAAGACTCACACAAATCTGAGTTCTTCATGTCACAAACTATCCTGCATGTGAAGACAAGAATTGACGTATTATATTGAGTTTGAGATTTTTTTTTTTTCATTGTATTTTTTTCTTTCCCTTATCCAGGTCATGGAGGTCTAAGGAGGGAACATTCTGATGTGAAAGCTCTACTCTGCACTCTCCCCAAGTGACTGAGCTTCTCACCCTCTCTCTGAGGGGGATACCCTGCAGAGGAAACATATTTCAACTGCTCGTACCTGGGACCCTTTAGGCCACTCCCCAAAGCTCATGACTGTGACTAGGGGGCGTAGCATGACCAGCAAACTGAGTGTTGCCTTTCTAATGAGCCCTTCTTCACTACAATGGTCTGGTACACCAACCACATGACTGTGACGCTCTCCTCCTCTCCTCTCCTCACTCTTTCTCTCCTTTTCTCTCCTCCTCTCCTCACGCTCTCTCCTCTCCTCACTCTCTCTCTCCTCTCATCACTCTCTCTCCTCTTCTCTCCTCCTCCTCTCCTCATTCTCTCTCTCCTCTCCCTTCTTTTTCTCCCTCACCTCTCCTCCTCTCCTTCTCTCTGTCATCAACTCAGCTGGATCTGACTCTGAAAACCCTAACCCTAACATGTAACTTGAAAAATAAGACCTCAAATGTCCAAACATATATAGAAGTGAAAATTGCAAAGAAATAATTTATTCAAAAGATTGACTGAAGTAAATCAAAATTCTATTGAAAACGAAATAACGATTCATAAGCTTATTTTTATTTTGAATACATCGTTATATTTTTCAAAATTCAAGCCCAACACATCATGTTTTTATTTTATTTTAAGTCCAAAATCTGCCCCCCTCGGCGGAAGGAAAAGCGGAAGCGGAAACGACCGGCAGCTCCTTTAAGACTCTCAACAGGACCTCCATTGACGTCATGATGCTGCGCGTGGAGCGCTCACCTGTGGGGGTGGAGGCGGGAAAGATGGAGGCGGACGAGGCTGCGGCAGCGCGACACAAGCTTCCACCCATCCGTTCTTCTGCGGTAACGTTTCTTTTGAAACCTCTGTTTTATCTGGTGGAAACAGTTCAACATAGCGTTTACAGACCTTTAACCTGTGTTATCATGTTAACATTGTATCAAACATCTTTACACGACAATGACGTCATCAATGGATTTGCGTCACATGACTAACCGTAAACAGTCGTTACCTAGTTTCTGCTGTCTGTAAACACAAATGATCTAATTCTGACAACAAAACAAGGTTTATTTTGTGTCATTTTATCTTCCTCTGCATTTAAACATTTTAAACTTGACAAAGCAGAAATTAAAAAAATAAATGTAATGTTAAAGAAGTAATTGCAATAATTTTACCAGACCAGTAGCCCATAATAGGTAATTACACATCACATCACAGCAGTTCTTGCTAGTGTGTCTCTCTCACACACACACACACACACACAGACACACACACTGGAGGTTTTGTAAAGGTTAGGGTTAACATGCTCATGTGGGCGGGGCCAGGACCCTTCAGCTCAACAACAGAACCTCTAGGACAGACGTGTCTAATGGGGGGGGCAGAGACAGGAATACCGACCCTACAAGACCACCTGACGCAGCCCTGGTTCAGAAAGGTCCTCTGACATCTTGAAGACAAACAGTAGAACACTCGAGCCTCGTTGTTGAGAGTTCACCACGGCAGTCGCCATCACAGCTGATCAGAATCGGCAGAGTCTTTCCACAAGGATTAGCCAGTAGAAAAGAATGTATCTATTTATGTTTCTTTGATGTTTCACTGGAACACATTAGCTTAATTTCACTGATTTATTTTACGTTCATTTCCTTGATCTCATGGGACTTATCAAAAAAATAAAGGATTTGTTTAACAACAACAATAATAAAAGAAAATTTGAAAATTGTATACATGGTACAAAAGTTTAGTAAAGAGAGCACAGATTATGATCTCCTTTGTGTGTCAGGGTTTGGCTGGAGCAACGGAGCACTCGCCTCCACTATCTTTGGGCCCCTTCATCTCCTCACTGAAGCAGGGTGGGGCTGCAGGGGGGCGGAGCTTGCCTGGCACCGCTGGCAGCATGCAGTTTGTCAAATGCGGTGAGACGATGTTGTAGTTTTTTCTGTTTCTTTTCTTTGTCCACGGGTTTGAGCTGTTTTGTCAACGTAAGGTCTTTAATATTGGCTATGAGTTTAACTTTTCGTTCAGAATTAAAATAAAATGACCTGAATCTAGTTCTGATTATCATGAATGAAAATTCCTTCATGAATGTCTAATGAGCTTGTTTTATTGTGCAGAAGTGGAATGCAAATGAAAGTGAAGCGCATGGTTGAAAACAAAAAGCTCAAAGGCGAGAGCCTGTCTTGAGTCCTTGGAGCTTTCAAAGGTGATTCTCCTTAGCAGTTGTCATGGTGACTGCAGCTCTTTGGTGTCAGCAAGCACCAGCTGACGAATGAGTGATAATCATGACTGTTGATGAAGGGCAAACAGACAATGAGGAAAGATGAAGTACAGTAATTGCCAAAACCTTCCATCATTAGCTGATATAAAAACAGGGTTTGTAAATGTAAAGCACCATTCATGAAATAATCCATTTAAAAAATGATTATGAACCAAAAATCTAAAAGTAAGAGACAAACAGTTGAATACGTCATGTGACTTTTGGCACAAATATTCTGCTGGTTTGTTCACGTTTGTCCACAGGTACCTCATAGTTCCACGCCCACAACAGGTGCCTGTGCACATAAATGCAGCATAAAACGCAAAGAAGACACAGGTTCAGGAGGAGGAACCATTAAACCCAAATGAACGCATTCCCCCAATCTTTCAATGAAAACTATATACACTATATACACAGTACTGTATATACTATATATACAAAGTAATATATATATATACTATATATCATTTTTCAGATTTTCCCTTCAGGGGTTGTCACCACAGTGAATCAATTGCCTCCATCTAACCCTATCTTCATCATCCTCTTCTCCCACACCAACTACCTTCATGTCCTCTTTCACCTATAAACATCCTCCTTGGGCTTACTTGAGGCCTCCTGTAGTTCAAAACAATATAATATATACTATTATACAAAGTACTATATCTATATCTATATCTTTTATATACACACACTCTGTAAACCATATATACACAGATTTATACATATATATTTTGACTTCTGACAGCCGCTGGACTTCCAGTACTTGGTGGCACCGTTGGTCAGAAGCGTCTATCCGTCAACACGCTGCCCCCTGAGGTCAAAGCCCCGTTCCCCTCTGCCCCTGTCATTCCACCACGGACCAAATCCACCAAGGAGTTCCAGTGAGTCCCCAACCTGAAAACCCACATACAAGCTCTGTGTGTGTGTGTGTGTGTGTGTGTGTGTGTGTGTGTGTGTGTGTGTGTGTGTGTGTGTGTGTGTGTGTGTGTGTGTGTGTGTGTGTGTGTGTGTGTGTGTGTGTGTGTGTGTGTGTGTGTGTGTGTGTGTGTGTGTGTGTGTGTGTGTGTGTGTGTGTGTTCATTGTCTCTCTCTCTCCAGGGATGACATGGGCCTTGCTGTCCAATCAGGTGATTGGAAAGTGGTCCAAGAGTTTTACCTGACCACCTTCAACTCTTTCATCGAAATCAATGCTGCCTTCAAAGTAAAACACTCACTCACTCCAGTGGCTCTCTGTCTCCCTCTCATTTCCAGCCCTATTAAAGCACCTTGAGTTTTATTGCACCTGTTTTCTTCTTTTACTTTTCTTTCCCATCTCTTTCTCTCTTTCCCCAGCGAGAAGCAAATGGATCTTTCAACACAACTGATGATTCGGGGCTGGATGCCAAGTTTGTGAATGCTGTATTTGATGCTCTGCTCTTCACAGTAAGCATTGTGTTAAGCACATCAACCTTGTTCAGATACATTTAACTGTGAACATGTTCTGTGGATGAAGCTCCAGTAACTGGTTGTTGTGTGCTTTAGCCTGAGAACATCCAGAAGTCAGTCCTGAAGGGGATCATCAACAGCCTGCTGAGGGAGTGGAACGGGTGACGACTCCTTTTAGAGTTCCTCTAACCCCAACCCTTTCATGGTTCCCCTAACCCTTTCATGGCCCCCCTAACCCTTTCATGGTTCCCCTAACCCTTTTATGGTTCCCCTAACCCTTTTGTGGTTCCCCTAACCCGGGGGTTGGCACCCCGCGGCTCTAGAGCCACATGTGGCTCTTTAGCGCCGCCCTAGTGGCTCCCTGAAGCGTTTTCAAAAATGTTTGAAAATGGAAAAAGATGAAGAGACAAATATATTTTTTGTTTTAATATGGTTTCTGTAGGAGGAAAAATCTGATTTCTTTGTTGCATTTCTTTAATTTCATCAAAGCAATGAAACATAATTCATTAATATTGTAATGAAGTTAAATTTGAGGCGGCATCGCACAACAGAGTAGTCATATGGTGCGTCATTCTCTACAGCACGCACTGCAGGAAAAATAAACATTTAATCATGAAGGCTCATTATGTATTTGTAGTTAATTTAGTCATTTTGATAGTAGGCTAATATAGCTACTATAGATACATACAGCATGTGTTGCCTTCATTATAAGGCTTATATAAGGCCTTTAATTTTTTGCTGCTCCATACATATTTGTATGGATATGTATGGAGCCTTTGATTTTTTGGTCCAATATGGCTCTTTCAACATTTTGGGTTGCCGACCCCTGCCTTAACCCTTTCGTGATACCCCTAACCCTTTCATGGTTCCCCAAACCCTTTCATGGTTCCCCTAACCCCTTCATGATTCCCCTAACCCTTTCATGGTTCCCCTAACCCCTTCATGGTTCCCCTAACCCTTTCATGGTTCCCTTAACCCTTTCATGGTTACCCTAACGCAGAGGTCGGCAACCCATGGCTCCGGAGCCACGTGTGGCTCTTTCATCCTTCTGTTGTGGCTCCCTGTGACTTTGGAAAATAAATAATAATAATTTTTGCACTATAAGGACACCTAAAAGCCTTTAATTTTCTCAAAAACCGGCAGTGCGCCTTAGAATCCGATGCGCCTTATATATGGATCAATATTGGTTATCGTATTTTCCACACCATAAGGCGCACTTAAGACGCTGACATGTTCTCAAAAACAACGGTGCTTCCTTTAATACGGTGCGCCATGTGTGGACTTCCACAATCTGCTGTGCGCCTTTGCTAAGCGCACTACGATAAAAGCTACGCTCAGTTGATTGTGCAACACCGATGCTAGGTATGCTACATAACAGCAGAGGTGTGCTGCTAATCACCCCCCCCCCGAAATGGCCGGTGAAGCGGTGAATATTATGATTAATTAAATCAATGAAACTCACTGTTTTGCTTCTGTTATTTTTTTACCATATGTTTTAGCATGCGTCTTATAATATGTTGGTTAATGACAGAAATAGACCGCGTAATTGAGACTGCTTCCTATAAAACGGTGCGGAAAATACGGTATATAGACCTCAAAATAAAGTGAGTTATCTGACTGTTTTGGTTCCCTTAATTTGGTTCCCTTAGTCCGGTGCGGCTTATGTATGGAAAAAAAAAACCCGTTCAGACCCGTTTTTTGGCAGTGCGCCTTATAATCCGGTGCGCCTTATGGTCCGGAAAATACGGTATTTTATTCAAATTAAATTTTATTTTAGTTTGTTCATTTTCAAATATAATTCTGAATTTGAAGATTATGTTAAACTTGTAACATTAAAATAAAACGTTTTTAATATTTTTATCACCCAAAATATGCGTCACATCCGCCGATGTGCGACACTCGAATACCTGTCATACCTCACATCTGGCAGCCGGCATTTATCCAGCACACTACCACCTGTGTTCTCCGCTGCATTCGTTGATTTCATAAATGCAGCATAGTATAATTTTTTTCTACATAGATCCAGATAATTAATAAATAAATACATATATATGAGATGTCAAAATGG
The DNA here is from genome assembly GCA_911728415.1 of Lagocephalus sceleratus. Classification (NCBI taxonomy): domain Eukaryota; kingdom Metazoa; phylum Chordata; class Actinopteri; order Tetraodontiformes; family Tetraodontidae; genus Lagocephalus; species Lagocephalus sceleratus. The sequence continues at coordinate 13,075,105 of CAJVRN010000040.1, forward strand.
GTTGTGGCTCCGGGTGCTTTCTTTTCAGAAAGGGAGACGGTCCCAAATGGCTCTTTGAGTAGAAAAGGTTGCCGTCCCCTGCCCTAACCCCTTCATGATTCCCCTAACCCTTTCATGATTCCCCTAACCTTGACAAGGTTCCCCTAACCCTTTCATGATTCCCCAAACCCTTTCAAGGTTCCCCTAACGCTTTCATGATTCCCGTAACCCCAACCCTTTCATGGTTCCCCCAACCCTTTCATGGTTCCCCTAACCCTTTCATGATTCCCCTAAGCCTTCCATGGTTCCCCTAACCCTTTCATGATTCCCCTCAGCCTTCCATGGTTCCCCAAACCCCAACTCTAACCCTTTCAAGGTTCCGCTAACCCTTGCATGGTTAAACTAACCCTTTTAGGATTCCCCAATCCTAACCAATTTCTCTGGGTTCTAGTTTTATGCTCACACGACTGTTTCAGATGTTTAAATGTAATAGAAAAGGTCATCGGGTCATTTATCACAGACTTCATTTGCTCCAGATGAACACTAATGTGAATATTTTATTTGCTGTTTAGTTGTTATTCAGAGGGGTTTTGGTTCAGATGGTTTGTGTGTTCTTGTTTTAGGCCTCGGACAAAAGACGACTTGAGAGCTTATTTCATCCTTATTCAGGTGAAGTTACAAAAATCCTGAAGAAAGACCCAGATGAGCTGTGTTCAACAGTGTAGACTTTGGTTCTATAAACATTAATTTATTCTACATTTATTCTGTGTGTGTGTGTGTGTGTGTGTGTGTGTGTGTGTGTGTGTGTGTGTGTAGAACCCTCAGTATTCCAGCAGCAGCACCTACATGATCTTTGCTCACCTCTTGAGACAGATTGCAGCTCTCTCTGAAGCTGATCATCACTTCCTGGTTCACTGGATGAAAAAGTACGTTGAACGTGTCATCATCCGAAATATTGTGACATCGTGTTTATGAGACATGCAGCAACAACAGTCGCAACTTCTGAGAATATCCTCACTGTTTAAGAGAAAACCTGGTTGAATGTTTGTGAAAAGGGTTAGACTATTGTGTAATATACTGTAGATGTGTAATGTGTGTCCCTGTGTGTATACCTGGGTGTGTGTACCCGTGTGTGTGTGTATTTGTATATCTGTGTGTGTACCTGTGTATGTGTGTGTGTCTCCAGACTGTCAGTCAGCCGATTCAGACAGCTGGTTGAGCGTCTCCTGCAGTTCATCTCCTCTCGCCTGTTTCCTGCTGATCCAGAAGAACTTCCTCCTCTCTCCAAATGTTCATGGTGGATTCCCACTGCTACCAAAGTTCTAGGCCTGTTCAGTGAGTGTCACACATAAACAACCTTAATTTTGGAGGTAGCTGCAACAGATCATTGACTTAGGGTCTTCTCCTTCCCAGATGCAGCCAATAGTATCTCCTCTCCTCCTATCATGCCTTTCACTGACTTCTACAACATCACTCTGGAGCACATTGATTACATGGAAGAATACAGAACCTGGCAGAACTATGGGAATTCCAGCAGGTCAGAGAACAGACCAGTTCAACCAATTCACCACCCAAACTGTGTAACTTCTCTGTCTACTTGACTTCAGGATGACGCAGGATGTCACCAGAACTAAAGCTTCTTCTATTTGCAGGTTTTCGTTTTGTCAGTTTCCCTTCATCATCTCAGCTGTGGTGAAGAAATTAATCATCCAGAGAGACTCTGAGCAGCAGATGATCAGTGAGGCCAGGGTTAGACACACACATGCAGAGAAACACACGCACACACACAGGCAAACAGACAGACACTCACATACTCATGGACTCTTTTTATGTGTGTGTGTGTGTTCAACTTTTTATGTGTGTATACTCATGTGCATGTGTGTATCTTTGTGTGTGGGTGTGTGTGTGTGTGTATTGCAGCAAAGCCTGGTTAGTAATGTTTCCCGGCGCCAACGCGTAGACATGAATCTGGTGTTTCTCAACATCAACGTGCGGAGAGCTCATCTACTGGAGGATTCACTGGAGGAGGTTTGTGAGTCGGTGGCAGCAGCAGGTTGTGTTTCCATAGATGTTGACTGTTCCCTTTTATTGAAATGAAGCTTCACATCTGATATTTGATCTTTGATTAAAGATCAAAGAGGCAGTTCTGGGAACATTGTTCCAGACTTTGATGGTTGATATAGTATCACACTAATGCTCAGCTGGCTTTAGGGTTGCTTGTTTTAAATCTCGTCTGTCTGACAGTTGAGCAGGAAGCAGCGCGACCTGAAAAAGAAGCTGCGGGTGACGTTTGTTGGTGAGGCGGGACTTGACCTCGGAGGCCTGACGAAGGAATGGTTCCTGCTGCTGGTGCGACAGGTCTTCCACGCAGACTACGGTGAGACTCAACATGAATGTGTCATGCCAACATTTCTTTGGGTCCCAGATGGGTAATTTGAGAGGTGTCCCCCCTTCTTTCTAGTGCTGTACATATTTTAGTGTTTTAGTGCTGGTGGCGCCAGTCCAAGTCCTTCTGACATGACAGAAGGTGGGAGCAGGCTGCCAAACCTGAACAGAAGTTCGCCGGCCTCAGCAGCAGTGAAGATCTTTGACACTCAGGGATTTAGGCCCACCATTAGTCAGAAGGCCCACCAGCACATCTGAGGGTTAGAGAATTAGGGTTGGGTAATGGTTTTATGAGTTAGGGTTAGAAAGTTTGGGTTAGAGGGTTAGGGTTTAGAGAGTTAGGGTTAGAGCAGAGATGTCCAAACTGTTCCACAAAGGGCCGTGTGGCTGCAGGTTTTCGTTCCAACACAGCAGCAGCACACCAGACTTGACTCACTTAATCAACTCACCTGAGTCTTCAGACAGCTGATTGGTCAAACTGGGTGTGCTTGACTGGTTGGAACAAAAACCTGCAGCCAGACGGCCCTTTGGGGAATAGTTTGGACACCCCTGGGTTAGAGAGTTAGGGTTGGATTAAGGTTAGGGGTTTAGGCTTTAGATAGTTAAGACTAGAGGGTTTGAGTTGGAGGATTAGGGGCGGAGTAGGGTTAGGGTGTTATGGTTTAGAAGGTTAGGGTTGGATTATGGTTAGAAAGTTAAGGTTAGAGGGATTGGGAGAGGGTTAGGGTATAGAGTTTGGGTTAGAGGGTTCGGGTTTAGAGAGTCAGGGTTGGGGTAGGGTTTAGAGAGTTTGGGTTAGAAGGTTTGGGTTAGATGGGTTAGGGTTAGCGTTGGGTTAGGATTTAGAGAATTAGGGTTAGAGGGTTTAGGTTAGCGGGTTAGAGTTTATAGGGTTAGGGTTAATGTGTTTGGGTTAGAGGGTTAGGGATGAGTTATGGTCTAGAGCAGGGGTGGGGAACCCCCGGCCTCCGGGCCGTATACGGCCCGCGAGACCATTTCTACCGGCCCGCAACGCAATAAGGTTTTTATATTTTATATGTGCATTTATACAGTGGGACCTCGAATTACGAATGTCTCTACATGCGGAGTTTTCAGGTTACGACACACCTAATAAATATTTCGAAATATTTCGCTACGAAAGTAATTTCAGGATACGAAAGGTAAAAATACGCTACTGCTGCTACTCGCAGCTCACGGAGTTTAGCGAACGTAAACCTGCTTGTAGCTGCTCTGCCATTGGCTGTCGCCTAGCAACTTCCTGTCGTCCCATTGGCTAGGAGGGACGTCTCTACTTACGTAATTCTCAGGTTACGAAACAACTTCTGGAACCAATTAATTTAACGTAAGTAGAGGTCCCGCTGTAGTATGAATGAATAAAAAAAAAGCAGGAAAAACGTATCGGCAGGCATTCGTTTTCTGAGATAAAACAGACGGTTGTGTTATGTCCGAGTCAACGTCAGGGTCAGTGAACGCAGCATGTGGTGTACGTAGTGGGCCGGACTGATTGACACAGAAAAAAATGATGCATCGTGACGACTGTCAAGAAAAGGAAAGTGGATGCAGAATGCCGTGTATTCCAGGAGAAATGCTCAAAGAGAAGCAGTTCCAACCATCGCATTAGGTGTAGAAATGCAGCAATTATTGTTATTATTATTGTCTTTATTGTTGTTATTATTGTCTTTATCTTTCTTTCTTTTCATTTATTTTCTTGATTATCTTGTTGTATTGCAGTTTTTGTGAGTAGAGGCCTCGAACAGGCCCTTACGGGTCTCTTGCCTCAACTCTGCACCTCTTTTTTTGTTGTTTTGTATGATCGTGTAAACATATTTTACTTGTTTGTCATTTTATTCTATTTTTTGGTGATTTTATATGTATGTGTGCTAAATAAATAATTCAAATTCAAATGCAGCAATCATGAGACTTAGTAACACAGTGGTTATAGACTTTTTTTTTCGTCTTTTTTTTGCATCCCTAGGTATGTGTTCATAATACTGTAGTATGGCCCTCGGAGGACTTTATAAAAATTGAAATGGCCCTCGATATGAAAAAGGTTCCCCACCCCTGGTCTAGAGAGTTAGGGTAGGAGCATTAGGGTTTAGAGGGTTTGGGTTAGGGGTTTAGAGTTGGGCACGAGGTTGTGCAACATCCAGACAGAAACCTCTTGGCTGTTACACAGCTTCTAGAATTTCCTGTTGCAGATCAACAAGGATCCGCTTATGTTATCTTCTACCTAGAGGCCATGAAACTGTTCAGTGCTGCATTTTATTGAATATTTTTTTGTTGCATTATGTTGTATAGCTGCTACTGTGTTTTTAATTAGAATATTGACTAGTATATTATTAGTTAATTTACATGTTTTATTAATGTACATTAATTTTCACTGTAATTTTGTCATCATGTTTCAGGTATGTTTAATTACATGACGGACTCCTGCTGTCACTGGTTTAGCAGCTGGAAATGTGACAACTGTTTGGAGTTCCAGTTGGTTGGGACTGTATCCTTTTATCTGATATTGTCTGTTACTACAAAAGTTTGTTCCATTGAAATGGCCTGAATGGTGTGATCCTTTCAAATCAGCTAATGAAAAGAACTATTACTGGTAACACATGATGTCAACTTCTGCTCTGTTCATCTGTTTGTCTCGTCTCGGTTTCTCTCCTTGAATCGTTCATTCATTCCTTCATTCATTCCTTGACCTGCTGTGTTCAGCTGATGGGCCTGGCAGTTTATAACAGCATTGCTCTTGATATCCACTTTCCTGTTTATTGTTACAGGTGAACCTTGATTGTGTGACCTCTGGTCTGATGAAAGCTAATCCTAACCATATCCTTTTTTCAGCAATTCTGGTGTTGCTTGTTGGGGGTCTGACCCTGGGTTTGTGGACATTAAGAAACAATTTTGATTGGAACAGATGCTGTTTAAATAAAAATTAAATGATTCTGTCCTATTTTGTATCCAAAGAGCTTCCAAAATATTATTAGACTTTTTCTCATCCATGCTTACAGGAAACTTCTGACTCCACCCACGGCCCCATGTGACCAAAATGTGCCTGTTGGTATGGCAACAGCCACCCTTGATGACCTGCATCAGGTCATGCCAGTATGTAAAATCCTCTACTTCAAACATTTACCTGCACAGAAGATGACATCATGTATGGCACCACGGGGAAATCTACCTTTATTGAATCACTAGATAATGAACAAGGTTTTTCTATAATCTGTAAACTTTGATGGCCTACATAACCCCATTTCTTTAAATGAGTTTTTAACCCTGTCTACCAGTCACGCTTTGTCGCGAGATAGCGCCAGAGTTCTATTCTAGGTAACCGCTTTTCATTTAATTGTGTCTACTTTTTATGATATGTTTATCTAAATATACAGTTTTAGAGTTAATTACATTAAAACTTTGATCAGTTTTACAAAAAATACAACAAATTTGGAGTCAACAAAAATACTTAAGATAATTTAGATAAAATAAAAAGAATGCAGAATTAGAATGTGGGCTGATTTCCATGTTGTAAACAGTGTTGGATCAGAATATTGTCTGGGTGTATCTTCTGCAGGAGCTAGCTCGTGGTTTGGGAGAGTTGTTGAGGTATGAAGGAAATGTGGAGGAAGATTTCTACCTGACCTTCCAGGTGAGGAGAAGCTTCAGTACACACAACAGAATATTGGATAATTCACACCACCTCTGTCTGTCGGTCTGATTGTCTGTCTGACTGTCTGCCTTGCTCCCCTGCTCTTTCTCTCCTCTCTTCCACTCCTCTCTCTTTCTTTCTCTCTCTCTCTCCCCTCTTCTTCTCTCCTCTCCTTCTCTCTCCTCTCATCTCTCCTCCTCTCCTCACCTCTCCACCTTTGCTAAGTTACATTACTCAGCAGGTTGTCCAATATTTCCTTCTAAGATTCTGAGAAGACATCAAGGACGAATGCTCGTTACTGCTGTACTAAATAACTTATTACTGTAACTGGACAGTTGTTTTAGCCAATATTAGTCAACGTTTAGAGTCAGGAATGAGCTCAAATTCTAACAAATTACAGTCTTCTGCTTCTTTGTAAATATGCAACTAATCACAGTAGCTTTATTATGGATCTTCCATAAACAGATCCTCCATAAATGTCGAATATATAAAAGAAATAAAACATAAATCCAGTTATTCACGCTGATGTGTGAGTTTTAAGAAAATGTCACAAGGTTTTCTTGACAACACAAAAGTTTGAGATAGCGCCACACATCTGGATTCTCATGTGTGTTTCCAGGTTTTCCAGGAAGAAATGGGTGTGGTGAAATCCTACAGTCTGAAGCCTGGTGGAGATAAGATTCCAGTGACCAGACAGAACAGGAATGGTGAGTCTGTGATGAGGGTGAAGCAGGGCCTGAAACGGATGCTGATGCTAAAGTTAATGTTAATGCCAGGTGCCCAGGAAATGCAAAGCAACAGGAAACATCCCAGTTGCCTCCGTTGTTAACCAACCTCAGGATGTGATGCTCTGACAGAAGGTTAGGGTAACGGTTATATGTGAAGACAGCCACTACACTTGGCAACACCCTAAAGTTCACCATTACACCCTCAACACAGGCTACAGCTGAGGAAACAGGAAGTGACACAATACGTTACTGCTCCAATCAACTCGGAGAGAAGATCATTTAAAGATGTTCCTAGAAGATGTTTAGGTCGCCAGACATCCCACAGACTCCAGTTAGGTCATCATTAAATGAAGGACGATGTTTAAAGGTGCCCAGAACTGCTGTTCTCACAGACTGTCACCAGGCCAGAAGAAGACTGAAGGACGCCACAAGACACCCATCAGCACTCTGAAGGAGCTCCAAGCTTCAGGTCCTGGAAGGCTTATAATGGTAGAGTGACCTGAACGCAGGAAAATATCAGTGCGTCTGCAGGAGAACATCCACCATGGAGAAGAATTCTGTTCCTCGAGCACAGAGCAGAAGCTCTACAGAAGGTTCAGAGTGAATATAAAAGGTTCTAATTCAATGACTTCAGTTTGGAAAAATTGGTTTCACTTTAATGTGAAAGCAATTTTTTAAAATTCTTACCAAAAGTCCCCAAATATTTTAACCCTAATTTAATGTTAAAATCTCACCCATTCACTCACTCCCCTTGTGTCCACTGGGCCAGGTTAGGATGAGGTGTCTTGTTCGAGGACAGCATTTCTGAGATTTTCCTCTTTTCAGAGTTCGTTCAGCTCTACGTTGACTTCCTGCTGAATAAATCCTGCCAGAAACAGTTTGCTGCGTTTTACTTTGGATTCCACAGCGTGTGTTCATCCGATGGTCTCATGGTCAGTCACTGAGTGTGTGTGTGTGTTCGTGTTCTTTCTACATGCTGAGTACCGAAATCCTCATTCTACTATCAAAGTGAGGGTGAAGACCTGGTTTAAGGTTGAGATTGGAACTGGGTTTATGGTCTGAGGTCAGAGGTTAAGGTTAGGGGCTACAGGGTAATACATTATGTCCATGAAGGTCCTCACAAAGATAGGACAAGGCTGCTCTTTTCTTCATCGCTGTGGTTGTTAGAGGTTAGAGCAGAAATAAGAGTTCCACATTGTTTCAGTTATCAGTGGGATTTAATCCGATTAGACTGGACAGGTGAAGAGCTGACTGCCCTTTCTTCAGTAATTTCAGGTTTTTTTGTGCAGTTGCTACGGCCAGAAGAGGTGGAGATGTTGGTGTGCGGAAGTCCAGAACTGGATATGAGCGCTCTGCAGAAAACCGCTCAGTATGAAGGTTACAGTAAGACGGACACCACCATACGGTAAAATACACTTACTTCCTGTTCAACAGCTGACAGAGGGCCCGGAACTGGGGGGACGGTGAGGGACCTGGAACTGGGGAATGGGCTGGTGCTGAGGGCACAGGTCACTTGCAGAGACTTGATAATACTTTAGATTTAATACATCTGATCCATCTGCTGAGGACAGGTAATCGGCTCATCATATATATGAATGTCATTATAGGGGCAACGCTCCATTATCAGATATTTGCAAGTACAAAGTTGATACGTGATGAGAGTGTGACGTGGTACGTTATCTTACTAATATGGACTGCTGGTGTTCTTGTTTTCCCGTGGGAACACCCTCCCCAAAAACCCTCATAAGCAAGAAATAAACACCCACTTTCAAATAAGATGGCAGCAAACTGACCCAAAAGTCTCTCCGTCTCTGTCTCTCTAAGCATTTATGAATCTATATATTTAATAAATGTGTCTTTGGAATCAGGTTTTTCTGGGATGTGGTGTTAGGATTCCCACTGGAGCTACAAAAAAAACTGCTCCATTTCACCACTGGAAGTGATCGTGTTCCCGTTGGAGGAACTTCTAATCTCAGCTTCAAAATCTCCAGGATCGACGTTCAGACCGACTGGTAGGTTTCATCATGAAGAATTTCCAAATAGTTCTGATCAATACTGAGCATGACAGACCATTTCCTCTCTGATGGGATTATACACTGCCTGACCAAAAAAAAATCGCCACCTGGATTTAACTAAGCAAATAGGTTAATTTACTGTCTGCTCAAAGAACGAGGTCAGCTGACTACCTGAAGATGCTGAATGACCAGGTTATTTGGATTTTTTCTTCCCTGATGGCACTGATATATTCCAAGGTGATAATGGCTGGATCCATTGGATTTATCAGGCTCAAATTGTGAAAGAGTGGTTCAGGGAGCAGGATTTCCCATTTGACGACTCAACATCCTCCTCCATGAACTGTCACCTTATCGTGGTGGAGGAGTTTGCGTACTCTAATGAACCTAGGAGCTATGCTGCCTGGGGCATTTTGCCCCTGGTAGGGTCTCCCAAGATAGATTGGTCCTAAGTGAAGGGTCAGACAAAGAATTGTTCACAAGACCCCTCATGGAAGAACCACCAGGAAGGCTGTATACCTGGCCCAGAGGGTCCCACCCTGGCTCCAGCCTGGGGCTGGGGCCGGGGCTCGATTGCGAGCACCTGGTGGCTGGGCCTACACCCATGGGACCCGGCTGTGCCCAGCCCGAACCGGCTATATGGGCACCCCCTCCCTCGTGGACCCACCACCCACAGGAGGAACATGAAGGGTCCGGTGCATTGTGGATTGGGCGGCGGAGCAAGGCGAGGGCCTCTGATCCTCGGTTATGGAAATTGGCTCTTGGAACACAGAATGTCATCTCTCTGGTGGGGAAAGAGCTGGAACTTGTGTGGGGAGGTTGAGCATTTCCGACTAGATATAGTCAGCCTCACCTCCACACACAGCGTTGGCTCAGAAACCCAAGACCTTGAGGGGGTTGGATACTCTGCTACGCTGGAGTTGCACAGGGTGAGAGACAGAGACAGAGCTGGGGTGGGCCGGCCTTTTGCTGGCTCCTAGAATCTCTGGTTGTACGTTGGGGTTCTCTCAGTTAAGCAAAAGGGTTGCTTCCCTGCGCCTTTGGGTTGGGGAACGGGTTCTGACCTTTGTTTGTGCATATGCATCAAATAGCAATTCGGAGTACCAGCCCTTTGTGGAGGACCTAGAACAGACGCTAGACAGTGTCCCGACCGAAAACTCCATCGTTCTGCTTGGAGGCTTCAACGCTCATATGGGTTATGACAGCGTGACCTGGAGGGGTGTGATTAGGAGGAATGGCCTGCCCGATCTGAACAAGAGTGGTGTGCAGTTATTGGACTTCTGCGCTAGTAGCAGTTTGACCATAACTAACACCATGTTCAAGGTTGTTCATCGGTGCTCTTGGCACCATGACGGCCTGGGCCTGATCGACTTCATAGTCCTGTCAGCTGATCTGCGGCCATATGTTTTGAACACTCGGTTGAAGAGAGGAGCAGAGCTGTCAACTGATCACTACCTGGTGGTGAGTTGGATCAGGTGGGGGGGTCACCACGTGCACCTGGGAGGCCCAAACGTACAGTGAGGGTCGGTTGGGAAGGCCTGGTGGAGGAACCCGTCAGGCTGGTCTTCAACTCCCACCTCAAACAGAGGTTTGATCGCGTTCTGGGGCGGTGGGGGACATTGAGTCTGAATGGGCCATGTTCCGCTCCGCCATTGTTGAGGCGGCTGTCGTGAGTTGGGGCTACAAAGCCGCTTGTGCTGGTCATGGTGGTAATCCCCCTACCCGTACCCGGCTGAAGAAAGAGGCCTACAGAAGCAGCCAACCGGTACAGGTTGGCTGAGTCCACATATGCTTTGTGGACTTGGAGAAAGACTACGACCGAGTCCCCAGGGGCCTACGACCGGGTCCCCAGGGGCATCCTGTGGGGGGTGCTCCAAGAGTATCGGGTGGATGGACGCTTGCTAAGGGCCGTCCAGTCTCTGTACTGAAGGAGCAGGAGCTTGGTCTGTGTAGCCAGCTGTAAGTTCCCAGTGAGGGTTGGACTCCACCAGGGCTGCCCTTTGTCATTGGTTCTGTTCATAACCTTTATGGACAGAATTTGTAGGCGCAGCTGGGGGTGGAGGGTTCGCTGCTTTTTGTGGATGAAGTGGTTCTCCTAGCATCATTGAGCAAGGACTTCCAACTCATGCTGGAGCGATTTGAGGCCGAGTGTGAAGTGGCATGGATGCGGATCAGCCCCTCCAAATCAGAGTCCAGGGTCCTCACCCGGAACAATGTAGATTGCCTTCTCGGGAAGGGTCAGGGAGGAGCTCCTGCCTCAGGTGGAGGAGTTCAAGTATCTCAGGATCTTGTTTATGAGTGAGGCAGGATGGAGCAAGAGATCGACAAGCAGATCAGAGCGGTGTCAGCAGTAATCGTCAGCACTTAACCGATCTGTCGTGGTGAAGAAGGTGCTGAGCCTAAAGGTGAAGCTCTCAATTTACTGGTCGATCTACTTTCCAACCCTCACCTATGGCCATCAACTCTGGGTGATGACTGAAAGAACAAGGTTGCGGATACAAGCGGCCAAAATGAGTTTCCTCCTCAGGGTGGCTAGGCCTCAGCCTTAGAGATAGGGTGAGGAGCTCGGACATCCGGGAGGAGCTCGGACTAGAACTGCTGCTTCTCCACATCGAGAGGAGTCCACTGGGGTGGTTCGGGCATCCGGCTAGGATGCCTTCAGGACACCTCCCTTGAGAGGTGTTCTGCACAGGGCCGGCCACAGGGAGGAGCCCTTGTAGCCGGCCCAGGAGCAGCTGGGGGTCCCCCCGGGGGAGCTGGTGAAAGTGCCTGGGGGAGGGCTGTCTGGATCTCCCCTCCTAAAGCTGCTGCCCTGCGACCCGGACCTGGACAAAGCGGATGAAGATGAGGCGAGACAACTCAGCATCATTATCATTTCTGTGTCTTTGCAGGCTGCCAGTTTCTCACACTTGCTTCAATCAGATCTGCCTGCCTCCATATCGAACCAGAAGGGAACTCAAACTGAAACTAACCATCGCCATCTCCAACTCTGAGGGCTTTGGACTGGAGTGACCCATATGGCAACAGGGGTCTCTGGTCCAGGACACAATGGAACAATGGACTGTATTGTGTTATTTCTATCACAAATGAAATGAGTTTTACCTGTAAAAACAAAGACTCGAATGTGGCCAATGGAGATAAACAAAACTCAACCAAAAGCCGAGACAAGTGTGATGACCAGTTATCGATATGAGAAGATCAGAACACATACATTAGAATTTTGCTGTAGAAACACACCCACACACAGATGGTGTATTTCTACACTCACCAGCCACGTTAGCTGACAGGAGTGGACCTGGAGTGGTCTTCTGCCGTTGGAGCCCATCTTCTTCAAGGATAGACCAGTAATGCCTTCAGACACGGTTCCAACTTCATCAGGTTGCTTTGACCACATCTAGACGCATTGAATTACTGCTGTGTGATTGCCTGATTAACTATTTTTGTTCACAAGCAACTGAGCAGGTGAGCCTAATAAAGTGGCCGGGGAACATAAATACTGTATATATACTGTTATTTTTCACAAATACATTTCTTGCTGCTGACTTCATTGACCTTTCTTTGTCTCTGCTTGCTGTCTGTTTTTCTGTGGTCTGAAAAAAACAGCTTTTATTATTATTATTATTATTATTTATTATATATGATTCTTTAGCAGAATTAAATTCTATTTGAAAGTTTAGTTGTATCATAGTTGTTCTACATTTTTGTCTCAATTAAACATTAGATTTTATCACACATATGTTGGAGTGAATTTGAATAGGAAGTACACGACGGTGTAACCACTAGGCGGCACTGCGACTTTACTGTTATATTGGTGTGTAAAAAAAACAAAAAAAGTCATATAATAAACATTGACTAGACATGTCTCACCTATACTACACCTTTAATTCTGCAGATTACTGGATCATCTTAAGTCAAAGTTGATTTAAAAGACACTAGAATAAAAGGACTAACCCTAACCCACCCTCTGGTCCTCGTCAGCACACGTGTGGCTGAGGTCTGGACTAGTTATAAATAATCCTCCGTTTGGTTTAGGGTTAGGCTAACCCTAACCACAGGGCAGGGCTAGGGTTAGGGTTATAATAATACAACTACTTTTGAAGTTTATGTCATAAACCTGATCAGTCAGCAGTCATGACGCCACTACGTTTAAAACAGCAGAGTAAACTAGAGGAAATGTTGAATGAACAAATGGAACAATGAAGTGTTTGGTCCTGGGTACATGAGTTGTATTACAGGCGGACTCCAGGGGGCAGTACAAGGCTTCATTTTACAGACACTCTTCTTTCTGCATCTTGACACTAAGTACGTCTTTTAAATAATTTTTGTGTTTTCTCAAACTTTCCAACCATCTCTTGTTGTGAAAGTGTGTTTTCGACCTTGTTGCCATGGTACCACAGAGACGTTACCAGGTGAAAAGGTAAGACACCCCTACACCTGTACTCATGGAGTCCTCTCATTTCAGACACTTTGATCCTGAACCAGCGTGGCCTACTTCAGCTGGAGGACCTTATCATCGTCAAAGACAAACATGTAGGTCATGGTCGCCGCCTCTGTCACTCAGTAACCACACGTACACCTCCATTCTCTCCCTCTCACCCTCTCTCTCTCTCACTATCTCTGTCTCTCTCTCTCTCACCATCTCTCCAACTCTCTCTTTAATAAGGCTGACTCAGTGTAAGCCAATGACCATTCAGAGGTGAGGTCACATGACAGGTGTGAGGTTGGTGACCTGTAGTAGTTGTGTTGTTGGGTTGGACCTGTTCCGACTGTTGGAGGTGAGACTGTGTTTTTGGGGGTGTGTTATTGACTCTGGGCTGTCTGACCATTAAAGTCAAAGTCACAGTTTATTGAATGGAACTTTTTATGCTCATGTCAACACACGAAAAACGAAAATTACTCATTACCTCAAATTATATAGATATATTTGTTCTATATATTGTGCATGTATGTGTAGATACATTTTTCGTCTATTACAATTATCTGTAATTATTAATCAAGTAATAGGGCAACAATGTAACTTTAATCATGAAATAATAATATTAAAATATCTTGATGGAGATCTGAGTGCCTCTTCTCCTTGGTGCTTTATTGATGATGTGATGTTCAGTGTCCCAGGCAAGTCTTCACTGATGTGGACGCTGAAGATGCTCACTGACTCCACCTTTAGCTCCCAGATAAATGTGAATAAATCTATTAATATTAGAATGCACACAAACCAGCCACTGACTCTTTCTCTCAATGGAAACAGCATTCCTATGGCATAATTTAAACAGCAGTTAAAATATTGATTCTTCTTTCATATTTTACCGGCAGAAAACATACAACATACTTGTTTTTGGCTGAATGGACACAAATGTAGAAATAGTTCAAGAATGATTTTTATATTTTCTCTTATTCACAAATGATCAGTTTTTGCCTTGACTATATCCCAGCATGCACTGGGAACAGGAACAGAGGATGCCTGTCCTGCTGGTCCATGTACAGCTTGAGGAATCTCTGATCTCTGTCTTGCTCACACACACACACACACACACACACACACACACACACACACACACACACACACACACACACACGTATATCTTTGTGAGGACCATCATCGTTATAAAGTATGTCACCCAGCCCCTTCCCTGACCCATCCTACCTGACCCCCTGACCTCTGACCCATCCTACCTGACCCCCTGACCTCTGACCTCTCCTAACCCAGTTCTAACCTCAACCTTAAACCAGGTCTGGAGCCTCCAACATCTTTTGAAGTTGTGAGGACCATCAGAATGTCCTCACTTTGATAGTAGAGTCAGGAGTTTGGTACTCAAGAACACACACACACTCACTCACACACTCACACACACACACACACACTCACACACGCACACACACACCACACACACACACACACACACACACACACACACACACACACACACACACTGTGAGTTCAGATAAAGGGTTAGGTTCCTTGAAGGTTCCCCGTCAACTGAATGGATCCTAAAATCCTGAGAATGCATTCTAATCCTCATTTTAACCTTTTGTCTGAAAAGTTAATCTTATTTTCTTTCTGAATGTGTTCAGATGTTGAAACTAAACTAGAATCAATGTTACAATAACCCTAACCCACCCACTGGCTCAGAGGTCAGAGACCCACACACAGGTCACCCTGATGCCCAGTTCTCCAGCTAGGAAGGACCTGGTGTCTGTACAGCAGAACACATATCTGTCACCCTACCAGCAGAAGGGCTCACGGAATGTCTGTCAGTGGGTTCAGAAAGCTGAGGTGTCATGACTTGCAGTTCTGGTGAAGTCAGGAAGGAAGTGTGACATTCAAAAAAGTACATTTAAATCAAGTAAAAATGTAGTGCATTGCTCATCAGAAAGTTCTGGGATCAGGTCTAGGCCTCCAGGTGATCTATACATACATACCGAACCCAACCCCCCACTAGGTCAGGTTAGGGCTCAGAGTCTCGGACGGTTGGAGCTGGAATTGACCCACCAACCTTTTGGTGGTTGAACGAGCCCCAGCCCACAATGTTATTATCATATTATTCATACTTAAATGTTCCAACATTCAGTGATGTTTACATATTTTTAAGGAAACAACGTGGGTTGATTTTATATGGGAAGAACAGATAACAATAGATTATAATTCAGATTAATATTGAATGGATAAATGTGAAACGTGAAAAAGTGAATTTGAACTGTTTAATAATTTCAGTCCACTCTGCTTATTCAGCTGAAGACAAATATTTCCACATTTACTCAGGTGACAAAAGTTTAAAGTGTTGATTTTTAAAAAAAATTGTGACAAAGTGTCGTCCTCCAGGTCACACGAGGCCAGACTCGTAATCAAAACGACTGAAAGCCAGCGGGATTCAATCCAACAACCAGCAGCACGGTGAATACAGGATACAGAGGAGAGGACAGACAGACTGACAGAGAGTCAGACCTGTGTGTGTAGGGGTGTGTGCGTGTGTGTGTGTGTGTGTGTGTGTGTGTGTGTGTGTACGTGTGTGTGTGCGTGCGCGCGCATGAGAGAGATGGTGTTTTCAGCCGACCGTCTCAGACACACCTATCTTTCCTGATCACAGGACTGACTCACAGGAAGGTGGGAATGTTGCATTATGATGCATTGTTGTTTAACTACTCTAACTGTTGTGTAACCCTGAACTTGTTGGGACAGAGTTGACCCAGATTCGCCCGTTTGTTATCTTTGCAGACAATCATCAGTTAATCACATCACATCGCATCACAATAGCAGTTAAATACATCTCAAAATACTGGTATGAATATTATAATTAATATTAGTAACCTATGTTATGTTTTTATGTGTATTTCATGTTCATGTGTTTCAGTTAATAACACTAATAATATTAGTAACCTTTTAATAACCTTTTAGTAGTTTCCTGATTCGTTAATAGTTTCAAGATGCTGAAGAAACAGTTAAAAACAACAGAGTAACAACAGTTAAAGGGTTAAAAGGACATTAAAATGATGATGCAATCACATGAAAACCAGTGTGTAAGAAGAGAGGTGGAAGAACCTGATCTCCGGGTCGATGGGGATCCCAGGCCCGGTCTTCAGTCCGGAACCATGATCAAACAGAAAGGCCAAAGGTCAGCTGGGCTTTCAAATCCATATCACTTTTATTATTGCTTTGTGATGAGTTTAGACATTATTTAGTTTTAAACATAATCTGGGGAAACATCAGAAAGCAGACTTTCTCCAGGTTACATTTAGAATTCATTAAATAAATCTAAATATGCGTTTCTGTCAGGTTGTATGAGGAGAAAGAGCTGAGCACCTTTTTTCCCTATTAGCATCAATAGTCTGTATGCATGGACACACACACACACACACACACACACACACACACAAACGGTGACCTGACTTGTGTTCTTGTGACGCTCTCTTTTTGGAATGTTTCTGTTTCCTAACCCTATGTAGGGTTCCCATCTATGATCTGGATGAGGAACCATGGCCTACCTTGGTGCCACAGGGCACCAAAATTGGACTCTTTAAATTGGGAAACCAGTCCCAAACATTCCGCAACATTTACAAACATCCAAGAATCCTGATGTGAATGTAACACTTTTATTATTTGACTTGATTTTGATGTTGCGCTAAAGCTCTTGAGCTTTTCATTGCTCTTTGATTCAAGTCTGCAGGCAGCTACTAAGAACACTACGAGTTCTGGAACCATAGTTTGGTTCAGACTCTAAGGTTAAGATAATGTAACTGGGTAGCTCAGCGTTACTCCAGCCATTACTAAAACGTGGCTAAGCAAAGGCCCACCCACTCTAGGAGATTGTTCAATGCAACATATTTCTGTAATGAGTAGTTCACTTTGAGACTGGAAACTGAGAAGTTTATTAAATGCTGGACTGAGTTGGCGATTCCATACAGAACAGACTTCATGTATTTTGTTGACATACTCAGTTGGGATGCTGCACACTGGATTCTTGACACAATTTGTTGTTCTTTTTGTGTTTCATTAAGTGTCAAAATGAAAAATGGACTCAGAGAAACAATCTCATCATCTCCTAAAATACAAACAACTGGCTGGTTATCGTACAAAGTTCTGCTTTGAAGTCACTGTCATCCCAAGAAGGTAATCACATGTCATTATTTCATTAGTTATGTTACTTCAAATTAGGAGCAGATGAGACTGTTAGCGTTCCTGAAGGCTTAGGGTTTCTCAAGGATTAGTGATTATCAAGTGTTACGGTTTAGGGTTTCTCAGTGGTTAAGGATCGTCAGGGGTTAGGGTTCCTGTAGACTTATGGTTTCTCAAGCATAGGGTTCCTGAAAAATTAGGGTTCCTGAAGGATTAGGGTTTCTTAAGGCTTAGAGCAGGGGTGGGGAACCTTTTTCATATTGAGGGCCATTTCAATTTTTATAAAGTCCTCCAAGGGCCATACTATTATGAACACATACCTAGGGATGCAAAAAAAAAGATGGAAAAAAAAAGTCTATAACCACTGTGTTACTAATGATTGCTGCATTTGAATTTGAATTTGAATTATTTATTTAGCACACATGCATATAAAATCACCAAAAAAATAGAATAAAATGACAAACAAGTAAAATATGTTTACATGATCATACAAAACAATAAAAAAGAGGTGCAGAGTTGAGGCAAGAGACCCGTAAGGGCCTGTTCGAGGCCTCTACTCACAAAAACTGCAATACAACAAGATAATCAAGAAAATAAATGAAAAGAAAGATAAAGACAATAATAATAATAACAATAAAGACAATAATAATAACAATAATTGCTGCATTTCTACACCTAATGCGATGGTTGGAACTGCTACTCTTTGTCCATTTCTCCTGGAATACACGGCATTCTGCATACACCTTCCTTTTCTTGACAGTCGCCACGATGCATCAATTTTTCGTCCGTGTCAATCAGTCCGGCCCACTCCTACACCACATGCTGCGTTCACTGACCCTGACGTTGACTCGGACATAACACAACCGTCTGTTAACATAACCGACATAACACAACCGTCTGTTTTATCTCAGAAAACGAATGCCTGCCGATATGTTTTTTCCTGATTTCGTATTTTATTCATTCATACTACAGTGAGACCTCTACTTACGAAATTAATTGGTTCCGGAAGTTGTTTCGTAACCTGAAAATTACGTAGGTGGAGACGTCCCTCCTAGCCAATGGGATGACAGGAAGTTGCTAGGCGACAGCCAATGGCAGAGCAGCTACAAGCAGGTTTAAACTCCGCGAGCTGCGAGTAGCAGCGGTAGCGTATTTTTGCCTTTCGTATCCTGAAATGTCTTTCGTAATTAAATATTTCGAAATATTTTCCCGTTGAGACATGTCGTAACCTGAAAACTCCGCATGTAGAGACGTTCGTAATTAGAGGTCCCACTGTATAAATGCACATATAAAATATAAAAAAATTATTGCGTTTGGCCGGTAGAAATGGTCTCGCGGGCCGTATACGGCCCAGAGGCCGGGGTTCCCCACCCCTGGCTTAGAGGTTTGTGTAGGTTTCAGGATTCCTAGTGTGGACAGGAGCAACAGTCAGATGCTCAGATGTTACCTGCATGTAGTTTTACTTCTCTAAAGGCAGGA
Organism: Lagocephalus sceleratus; assembly: GCA_911728415.1. Taxonomy (NCBI): domain Eukaryota; kingdom Metazoa; phylum Chordata; class Actinopteri; order Tetraodontiformes; family Tetraodontidae; genus Lagocephalus; species Lagocephalus sceleratus. The sequence goes on from CAJVRN010000040.1 coordinate 13,093,936, forward strand.
TGGCATCACTCTTACACCATCGGTTTCTTCACTGAGCTAGTTTTCCTATATTTCATTTATCTTTTCACATATTTTAGTCCTTTACTAACTGTCAGAGATGTTAGCTTTGACGCGTGTGCTCAGTGATGGGAATTAATACCATGAATATTCAACATGATCACAGGATCAGAACAGCAGACAAAGTTTCTATTGATATTTTGAAATGAAACCAACAACTTTATTAATAGAAAATGTCCATTCTGTTGTCTGAAACAGTCAGACCAACAAAAAAGAACAAAAATATCCTTTACCTCAACATTTTACACCCTCAGTTACTTTACTAGAAATAAAAATTTAGAAACCTTTCACACACAGAGTCTCTTGTGACACACCTGTCAACATCAAGTGAAACCGTAAAGTTTTGATGTAATAGAGTGAGAAATGACTGCACAACAAATTTATTTTAAAGGTGCAAAAATTTAGTGTAAGTTTTTTAATTTATCAGAGGTTAAACAGCTGAGAAGTGTTTATTCACCATGCACTCCTCACTATTTCCCTTCAATATGAAGGACTTCTTTCAGACATAACATCAAGCATCAACCTTGTGTTCATCAGTGCATACAAATAGATATTTAGTACTTTAGTGAAGGCACATTAAATATGTGACAAACAGGAAGGTGAGACTTTTACCAGACTGTCTGTACTCATTATCATCAAATACCATCAGAGATTCCTTTGTGATTCAATGACTCCAAAACGGGGTGAAGTTTCAGACCATGAACACTTTTTTACATCTCAATATTCCAGAAGTGCAGGTTGTCAGTTGGGGTTAGTCGTCTGGTTTATGCCAACCCGTCAGCCATTTATCCAAGAAAACATACTGAACTTTTCACCAGAAGACAACTGTGTTTTCCATATGTCCCCAGCTCTGCCAGCCAGGGAATTGTCCACTGGATGTACGTGGACTCCCAAACTGGTCAAATTCCATCTGGAGCAGCTTCAGGCCTGTGTGTTCATGGTTCTTCTTCTCCTCAAGGACATTCAGCTCCTCGCCGTTCCAACCCGTGTGTTTCAGGGTGTAATTTTTGCCATCGTTGTTGTCCCAGAATGTCTGGTCGTGGACCTGGTAGCAGATGCAGAACTCAACTCGGTGTTGTGGTGGGATGAAGTTGGGAAGCTCTAGGACAAATGCAAAGGTGTCAGTGTCTTGGCAGCCATAGACATTGTTCAGAAAGCTGCAGTCGACTTCAGTAGAGCTGGCCCATGAGTCAAAGGTGGCCCGAAGCCTCACTGACTTCTCAAAGCCAATGTTCCGGACCTTGACGGTACCGGTCAGCGAACGCTCCTGCAACGAGCAGTTTTCCAGACACACTGAGTTGTGAAGCAAGCGGTTCCGGAAGTCCAGATAGTCAGCTGATGGCTGCTGGAAGTTCAGCAGTAGGCTGCGCCCGGAGCTGATCTTTAGGTTCACCGTGGCAGCCTCCAGGTTGTTCATGTCGAACTGGAGCTCGTCCTCGGACCTGCTCCTCAATGCTTCGTCGTCAAACTTGGAAAAGACATGTATGGCTGTGAGGGACATCCCCTTCGAGTCTGCAAACACCACTTTCTTCTTTGCAGTGGCACCACTGCCTGGCCAGCCCACACAGCGCTGCGGGGCTCTGCCACCATTGCCTGCTCGCTGGCTGCTGAGGCATGGACGCAGAGGTTCATACAGCTGCTGGTGTTTGGACCTACACCTACCGACCTGCTGCTTGGTTTTCTGCAGCTCCTCATACGAGCCAAGAAACCCCTTGCGAATCGGCGGAGAGCTGCTGAAGTAGAACCCTACGTCCATAGGCATCACCGGGCCAGGCATCGCTGACGGAGTGAAGGAGCTCAGAACACTGAGGACAGAGATTACTTTAGATTACACAACTTCACACCAATCTTCACTTTTATGCTTCAGCATGGTTTTATACAGGTAGAAACAGTGCTCTTGAGAAAAATTAATTTAATCTTCAGAAAAGCCAAAATCTCACCTTGCAGCACTCATGAAACAAAGAGAGTTCCACAGAGGGATTCCACACTTTTTGTGCACCTGTCTCACTTCAGACCCAGCAGCCTGTCACTCCCCCTTTTCCCATCCGGTCTTCAACGTCTTCCTGTCTTTAAGTTACTCAGCACTCTGAGATTTCTAATGCCACACAGATTCATTTGCATATCTGGGTCACATGGTTTTGTAACACAGCCAATCAGATGGAAAGAAAGTGCAACGGCCTGCTGTGACCTCATGGCTAAAAGGTTTCAACTAGTATTTCCAGAGCACAATGCCCCCTGTTGGTCAACTGACGTCACTATCCGTTAGTGATGCTACCCCCTGAGCCCCGTTTCAAATCAAACTCGGCCTAAAAATCGACGCTGCTTTCGCTTTATTAAAATAGTATAAATCCTTAACGTTAGTTCAGGCGCAATAATTTGGAGTGACAAGATGTATTGAGAATTCAATAGTTTACTTTATTTTAAAAAATATTATTTCAATTATACAATATGTTCTGTAATTATTGTATCACTTCAAATGGGTTTGTATCATCTATCAAAATATCAGCAAAAAGAAGAAAGATAAATGCTGCATGTTGGTTTCAAGTTTTGCTGCAGAAGATGGTAAGAAACATTTATCATGTTTCATTGTATGTTTATTGTGCATATCATACAGCTGTATTGGATATTTTGCACAGTACTGTATTGTATTTATGCCTAGGCCTCACATCCTGTGTCTGTCTGATCTCTGAAGCCTTGTCATTTGAAAATGAATAGGGACAATATGTGCTGCTATTCATAGCTCTACTGACAGCTTCTATTTGTGGCCACCTCAAAAGTGAAGATGCATAAATGACTGTCCTGCAGGACAGAAAAGCCTTTTGAATATGTGGCTGCTCTGCAACAGTCTACACTTACATATTAGATCAGATGATTCTATAGGGGTTTTTAAATCCTTCTTAAAACTCACCTCTTCTCCTTCTCCATGTTTTATTGATTTGGCACTTTTAACTTTTATTAGTTTAATATTTATGTTTGATCAAAGTTAACTTGTTTCATGAAGGCTCTACATGTATGCTTGTGGCCAAAATTGTTACTGTAGCCACATTCAAAATACCTTAGGGCGTGATACCCACCCACCCCTTCGGGGGTTCGGTAAGTTGCTCAAGGGCACCTTGGCAGTACTCTGTCCTGCTACCAGCACCTTCTGACTTTTATCAGACATGGGGATTGAACCAGCAACCTCCCCAGCCCAGCTCCCTACTGAGCTTATTTGACGATTCTATATTTTTAAAAAATTCAAACTTTGATCAATTACTTTCATGAACCCTTCATAAAAATATTTATTTATATTTATTAAACAAGACTGATAAAAACACTGTGATCAACACAACACACATATGATTATTGTTTAATCCACAGATTTAATGATTATAGCATCCCATAGAAATAAAAACAAAATACATGTTTCCTTCTTGCTTTTAAAAAGACATTTAACCAGGGAGAACTGAAGATTCATAATTAAGTAAAACGATCTAATCCCAGATTTTAGGAACAAAGCAGCAGGATTAAATCCCATTTTTCGAAAACTTCGAAAGCTACCTGCTGGAAAATTTCTGTTCTTCAGAAGCTTCCTGGAGCCTGAAAAAGAGCATGAAAGAATGTACAGATAGAGCTCCAGCCCTGGCTGCAGTACCTCTCCACTGGCTCCAGGTCCTTCTTCACTCTTTCTGCAGATTTTTTCAGGAGTTTCATGGTCATCACCTCCATCTTCTCCTTATCTGCTCTAACTTCACCACCACTTTGAGGTTTGTCATTCTTGCTCTTCCTCACCTCCACGTTGCTACTTTGGGTGAGCTTCATATGGGTCTTGGTGGACAACTTCTTGCAGGTTTTGGCTCTCAGGACTTTCTCTCCTTCGCAGGTGTTCTGTCTCTTCTTCAGCTTTCCCACCAGTTATTTCCAGTATTGGATCAATTTGACGCCGTGCGCTGGGCAGAGATGGCGCTTCCCATCATAACGGCACCAGTAGCTGGGGGAAGAACCAATCAGGAACAAGAATGAGAGCTCCTCACTAACCCACCTTTGGGTCTCCACACTCACCTCTGTTGTGAAGTGCAGCTGAGCAGCAGGTGGGCCAGGCTGGCTCCAGATGTGTACCAGGAGCAGCGATGGCTGTCCTTGGTGGTTAGGTCTCCAGACACTAGCACAGAAGGCTTTCTGTTGGCCCGCAGAGGAGGTGGGGGAAGCTCGGCGTTGCTGATCTCAGAGAGGAAGAGGAGGAGTATGAAGATGCACCCAAATAACCGCAAGTTCATAGTGACTGGTGGTTGGCAATATCTCTTAAAATTATGCTTCTGCAGGCTCAGTAGTCAACAAGATAAAAAAAACCTGTTGCTGACTGACCTTAGCCTCATCACTTTTGATGGATTTGATACTTTTATGTTTCTCTTTTAATTCTGAACTTTAGAAACCAAATATCAGGTTCATGATAATGTAGAATATATGTTTATATTCATATTTGAATAAAAAGAGAAACTCAGCGGTCTCACCGTGTGACGCTTCCTCACCGCTTCTTCAGTTCTGAGACAGAGGGGAGGAAGAGGAGGAGGAGATTCAGTGAAGAATAAAGAGTGGCCAACAGAGTTGGTACCCCTCCCTCACTGACTGACTGAATAAATGTGTGTGTGTGTGTGTGAGAGAGAGAGAGAGAGAGAGAGAGAGAGAATTAGACAAAGATCATGCTTACAGCAGGAGTTTCTTTTCTTGTAACCATGGTTACATCACTTTTTTTTTCTAGCTCTAAATGTTAACCTCGGCAACAGCGTTGGGAATATTGGGAGGTTTTTCAATTCCAGTGACTTTGTTGATGAAGTAACCAATCAAATTACAGCTCAAACACTAAATATTAATAAATATATAAAGCACACTTTTATTCTAATTTGTAACAGAAAAAGTGAAGTGAAAACAGAAATGAGAAGAAAACCCTCTTTTGTTCTCTTTTCTCTTCATGCACATCCAATCAGACATTGACATAAATGAACACACACTAGCTCTCTGAACCAGTCAGGCTCTGGTCCCAACCCAGTCAGTCAACAGAATAACAAAACAATAAGAGCAGCGCTGCTTTCTGTCCTGACTTGATCTAAAAAAAACCTGCCTGCTTCGGGGCTGAGTATTAGCCGAATCACCAAGAGTTTAGCCTTGGTGGGAGTGACTTCCTCAGTCATCTACTACTCTGAGATCAAATAAAATTAAATTAAAAAACAGAGCCAGTTGAATAAAGATACTCATTAGAAGGTCAAAAATACCATCTTTGACGTTGAGTCCAGTGAAATGATGAAGGTTTGAAGTGGTGCAGGAAATTTTTTGCGATTTCCTCATAAATGTTAGCAGTTAATCTCTGATTTGGATTTAATTTGGACTGTGCAGGCTTTAATCACATTCTGGGAATATGAATGTCTTTAGGAAGGTGTGAACCGTCCTTGAAGAGGAAGATGGACTGTAGAGATTTCAACACTAAACTGGTTCCAACTGCAAAGGAACGAAGTTGCTCTGAAGGTCAAACTACCTTTTAAATTAAGTTGTTAAAGAGGTGATGTCAATATATGACCAGCAGGTGTCGCCGCCGGATTGCTGTCGAATTTGTTAAATCATCAAATATTAGATAATCAAACGTTATCAAGTTTATTACGTAAAACTAATACACAGGTTTTTTTTTTTTTTGGTCAGTTTTTAGCATTTGTTAAAATAAGTGCAGTTTACAGTTGATATTCAAATTTTGCTGTCAGTATGTAACCGTAATAAAATTAGGGTTAGGGTTAGGGTTAAATTGTGTGATATCATCGTTTCAAGTCACAAGTTTCGCCAAAGTTGAAAATTGGACGGGGACCAACCTCTGAATTGATGTCTGAAAATTCTGTGCTACAACGAGTTGTCACCCTTTTGTCACCTGAAATATTAATGCTTGAGAAGCTTCTGAATGGTTTCACCAAAGCAAAGGTGTGGCGTGGTCCTCAACATTAGAGACTCAGATCCTCCTCTCAGTGCGACCACTCCTGTTTCACCTCCACATGTCTCAGATGATGATAGCAGTATCTAAACTGTGAAACCTTCTTTTAGCTCTGGGAGCCTGCTGTCCTCCAAGACAAACATTGATGAGGGTCTTTGAAAGGCTCCAAGCCAGGACAAAGATTCAGGTCTACAAGGCAGTAGTGCTGCCCACCCTGGGGTTCTGGATCAAATGGCTGGGGCTCATGGAACAGCTAGCTGAAGGTCCTAGCGGGGTACCATCAGAAACCCTCTAGGAAATCCTCTATTGTACTCTACTCTCTATTGTACTGTACTCTGCTCTCCACTGTACTCTACTCTCTATTGGACTCTACTCTCTACTGTACTCTACTCTCTATTGTACTCTGCTCTCTACTGTAGTCTACTGTACTCTACTCTCTACTGTACTCTACTCTCTATTGTACTCTGCTCTCTACTGTACTCTACTCTCTACTGTAGTCTACTGTACTCTACTCTCTACTGTACTCTACCCTCTACTGTACTTTACCGTACTCTACTCTTTATAGTACCTGTGCTGCACATAAAGTCGTGCTCTCAATTCCCAGACAGAAAGTTGAGTCTTGGTCCATCAGATGACCTGGACACAAGTCTTTTAGGTTCTGCTTTGATCAGGCTTTCAAGTGTCTTTACTGAAGTTAGCCTTCCTCTATGTGTTCTTAACATGTATTCTGGGTTCTTGTATGTTTGTAGTTAACATGTTGGCTCATCTAAATATTTGTCAAAATGGTCAGCACAGAGAGGAGCCTCTTTGATTTCCCTCTCGTTCTCTGTGGCTCAACAACAAGCTGGAACCTTGTGGGACCAACACGAGTTCATGTCCTTTTCTGTTTTTACACGGCTCCCTTGTTGTCTGAAGATGATCCCTGAATTAGGACTTCCAAGCTCAACAGTTTAACGCTGATGAAAGGCTGCTGTTACAGCGCGACTGTGGAGCGGCTGGCGTCGCTCCTTCAGCGGCTCTTCATCGGCAAAAATAAAGCAGATAAAAGGAACAAAGGAACCGAGTGAGTTAAAGGTCTGTGTTATGAGCTAAAGCCCGGCTTTGGGAAAACACCAGCAAATTATTCTCAACAACAGCGCCACTGCGTCTGTTGTCATTCCTGAGCCGCTGGTGTTTTCCTGTAAGCCGCCACCGTGACACCTATCTCGCCTCCGAACAAACTCGCCCAGGTCCTGACCTCCGTGTTTGCATTCGCAGACGGGGAGCCCAGACAGGCGACGAGCGCCGCCACGGACGTATCAACACAGAAACGGGACAGGAATGTGGGCGCAGACCCCACCGTGACCCTGGCGGGGTGGGTGGGTGTTTGTGTGAGAGTGTGTGTGTGTGTGTTAGGGTGGATGTGTGTGTCTGAGGGTAGGTGTGTGTTGTGTGTGTGTCTGAGCGTAGGTGTGAGGGTGGGTGTGTAGGTGTGAATGTGGGTGTGTGAGAGGGAGTGTGTGGGTGTGTGAAGGTGTGTGTGTGAGGGTGTGTGTAAGAGACTGTGCGTGTTCTTGATCTTGTTTCATACTGAGTATCAAACTCCTCATTCTACTATCAAAGTGAGGACATTCTGATGGTCCTCACAACTTCAAAGGACTGTTGGAGGGTCCAGACCTGGTTTGAGGTTGAGGTCAGGACCGGGTTAGAATGGGTCTGGGTCAGAAGTCAGAGGGTGTTATGGTTATACATTATGTCTATGAAGCTCCTCACAAAGCTAGAAGTACAAGAGTGTGCGTGTGTGTGTTTGCGTGAAAGAGAGAGAGAGAGAGCGATCGAGAGAGAGAGAGACACCAATCTTCTCTTTCAAAATGGACTCTTCTTCTAAACCAACAAAGCAGGTAGGAGATTTGAGGCCTTTGTCACCATTGTTACAGTCAACCTGAGGAGAATCAGCTTGGGTCAAGGACACCAGACAGAAGGTAACCTTGTCACCTTCAGAACACATGAACATAAAACTTTTCTGCTTTCCCGCGAGTGACTCGGAACTGTGTGTTTCCAGCTCTTCCTCCTGGAATATTGATGGAGCAGATGTTGTCCAAATTTCTGGTCCATGTTAACCTCCTCTAGCTGCTGTTTTGCTTTGTCCTGCACAGATGCAGTATTTTCATGGAGATAAACCAGAACAACAGTTTCAGATGTGGACTTTTGGAATCTTTTCAGGGGTGTGGGTCATCTGGAGGTAAAGAGTCTTCACCACTTAATAGAAAAGAACCACAGTGAGTTTCTAGAAGAACAGAAGCACTTTATAATCCATAGACTCAATTTTTAAAGAGAATCATTAAACCTCACTCGATTTAGTAAAACAAACGCTTTCTTTCCAATTTCTTCAATCAGTGGAAAATCCCCAAATACCAGGACAGCTGCAAGACTTCCAGACAGAATGACAGGATGGAAGGACCGTTCGTGTTTTGGTTCCAGCTGTGCCATCAGAGAACTTGGAGGTGGAGAACTCTTGGTGTGGAATTTACAGTTTTTAACCCGTAGGGGGAGCTCGGGAGTCAGTGCTAGACTCTTGTATAACATGTCTGTTGCATCTTCTCTTTGGTTCCCATGCACTCTTCCAAGCTGACCGGCCGCTGACCTACAGCCGGAGTGAACTCTGGTTCAAAACGTCGCTGAATTCACAGTGACTGAGCGTCCATCAGATAACGACCTTGGCAGAGCTACGGGGTCCTGCAGTGGACATAATTAGGCCAGGCTGTTTGTGTCCAATTAATTTTCTGCCACATAGCTTCACCCCATTCTCCTTCTGTCAATGAAAGCAGTCAGGTGGAGGCTGCAAATGCCTGCTGACCTAAACGATGCCCTGATGGTGGCCTGAACATTGACCCTAGTAATGAGGCCAGTACCCCGACTACGGCCCTGACAACAGGAACACTGTTTACTATATGTGAGTGTTAGCAACGTGCTAGCCACAAAGTGTTGCGGATCACTGTGGATTTCTGTAGAGGTTGAACCTCCAATATCTGATCTGAGGCTGTGAGTCAGTGACACTCTTCAACCCGACGGAAACAGTCGGACACCCAAACCAGCAACAGCGCAGCGATAGATGCTTTTAACAGTAAGAAACCTGGATGAGGACCAAGCTGAAGCAGGGAGACCCTCCTGCCAATGGACAGATGAGTAAAGGTGGAGGAGAAGGTTTATTGTGCTGTTCTTATTCTATGATCTTCCTCTTCATTCCATTTGGGGGAAATAGCATCTTTTACACTTAGAAGAAATGGTGGCTATGCCTTGATTATTCTCCAGGAGATTCTTTCTAAACATTAATGAAACTAAAAGTGTGATGTTGCTACACCTTGAACAAGAGTGGACCTCACCAGACCTCAGTTTAAAGATCTTGTACGAACACATGGTGGTCCTGGGATTAATGTAGGGGTTATTTCCTTAAACTGAGCTACACTTTGTCAAACTGTGTCTTTCACCAGGACCTCAAACCACTCAGAGTGTCATCTGAGGGTTGTTAGGGAACACTGTTCCACAACTCAAGAACCTGAACCAGATACAGAACCAGATGCAGATGTAGATACAGATGTAGATCCAGATTTAGATACAGAACTAAATCCAGAACCAGATCAACAAACAGATCCAGAACCAGAACCACATTCATAATTAGATCCAGAATCAGAACCAGATCCAGGGTGTGATTACATCAGATTACAGATGTTCATGTTATAGTTCATGTTGTAGAACTTTCAAATTAATGGTTCAATCCTTTATGTTCCTACATCAAAGGTTTGAAATGTACTGAGTTCATTTTTTATTAAGAATTATGCAAAACCTGCACAAATATATAAAGAACATATGAGAGAACAGCTGACAAGGGTTTTCTTATTCCACTGACGTACGGCAGCTACATGTGATAAAGTGGAGAAAGTGCCGTCTCCTTCCATTCAAACAAGGAACTCACCGAAGATCATTAACAGTCCTACAATCAGAGCAAATATCATTAGAATAAACCAACACTACCTTCTAGCAGTGAAAAAGGGGGAAGTCCTACAACAGCTTAGTGTTGGTAAAAGGCGTGTTCATGCATCTTCTTAGAAACTTCTTCATTTGCTACACACAATAGTGGAGTTAGTGACGCGCTGTGATACATTCATATTCAACACTTTGAAGACTTTGATTTTGAAGTTATTTCTTTACAGAGCCTGATTCCTGTCACACTTGCAATGCCTTGCTCAGAGGCAGCTCACAAATGATGGGATGTAAACAGACAACTGAAAAGTAAAATGTTTCTAAGGCAAGTCTTCACTGTAGTTTCTTCTGGAGCTTCTGTCCAATAACACATGTCCGTGTGTGTGCCAGGTCTTCTTCCTGCTCCCAGTTGACGTTTGCTCTCCAGGTGACCAGTTAGCATCATTTCAGTCTCTGGGTCACCTGAAGGTAACAGTCAAGACTCCCCATCATCATCCTGAACCTGAGGAACCTTTTAGAGCCAAGGTGAGATGAAAAAGTCTTCAAAGAGTCTTAGTCTCACGAGCTGCAGATGTGTTTATAGTTTAAGAAGGGAGGACAATGATCATTATTAAACCAATCCAATGTAAACACAACCAAAGATGGAATCTGAATAGGTATTGTTGAGCTTAATCCAGATAATCCACATAAGTAAGTTAATATGTTCATCTGCTATAAAAGCCAAAGGGACTGAAGGTCAAAGGTCTGGGCTTGAAAGGGACACCTGAATAATTCTAGCACCGAGGCTAAAAACTGGGAAATGATTTAAATGTTGAAAATGTGTGAAGAGATGATGAAGTGCTCCAAAACAGGATGTGGACCCTGGAACTTCAGACCTTCAGAGCTTGAAGAGTTTTTCCACATGTAGATTCTAAAGTTGCATCTTTGAAGGTTTTCTGAAGAATCTACCTAATGTAAGTTATTGTAGGTGAAGTTCACGTGTAGCCCGTTTACAGGGTGAACTATTGGTACAGTCTGCATTTTGGGGAAGTACTCAGTGGCTAAAGTCCATTTACAGGTCCTGATCAGCTCGATGGTCAAAGTTTTGAGGATAATCTGGGCCAGCTCTTTGCCCACACAGCTTCGTACTCCACCACCAAACGGAACATAGCTGAAGCGAGAAGAACGGTTCTCTGCCTGTTCCTGGACGAAGCGTTCTGGCTCAAACAGCTCCGGGTTGTGGAAGATCTCTGCCGTCTCATGGGTATCACGGATGCTATACATCACACTCCAGCCTTTGGGAATCTGGTATCCCTGTGAGGGGACACAGATCACAGTGTGTTTTCACACCATTTGTTTGGCTTTATTTTCTGGTCATTGATTTTATGAAAACTAGATCAAACTAAATAATCTAGTAAATCTAGTTCTGATTAATTCCTGTGGTTCTACAAACAAGCCTTAATTGAAATGATTCCAAATATTAAAACAACCAAACCTGCAAATGTTGCTGCTTCAACTTACATCCAGTTCAAAGGTCTGCAGCGCCGTCCGGTAGCCTCCTGAAACAGGTGGCAGGAAGCGCAAAACTTCTCTGATGACGCAGTGGACGTAGCTGAGCTGGTTCAGCTGGTCCAGACTCACATCTGGAACAGGAGCCTGTGGGAACGCATCTTTGCTGGATTCCCTCCCACAGGCCTGTGATGACAAATGAAGGGAAGTGTAGCTGAGGTTCTGTGCCTCAAGCTCCACCCTGACCTTATCCACCACCTCCGGGTGGCGAAGAAGCTGCAGAACCAACGATGTGGCTGCACTGGCTGTGGTTGAGTGAGCAGCAAAGATCAGCTCTACGGCTGTCTCCTGGAATGACACAAAAACACTGGGAGCACTGGAAGCATGGCGAGCACTGGGAGCACTGGAAATCCATTGTGTGTGTGTTTGTGAGTGTGTGTCCAGGTCATACCTTGAGCTCCTGGATGCTGACCTTCTGACCCTGCTCCTTGGATGTGGACAGCATGTAGTCAAAAGCATCCTGATGTTCCCCTTCGTTCTGCTGCCGCTCCATCTTCTCCTTGATTATCTTCTCCATATTAGCATGAAGGATTTCTCTGGCTTTGATCCCCTGACAGAAACAACATCGGTCAAACTTTAAGTTTAGCCCAACATTTTTGCAGAGTCTTGAATTTATAGAGATTAGAGAGAGCTCTGCTTTACCCCTCAACAGCCCCAACACCAGCAGCATTTTAACTCTAAAATGTTTTTTTTTCATGCCGGATTTATGCCCAACTTGACCGGACAAAGAACCCGTTGCCATGGTTACTGACATTGTTAGGTAGTGATGTTGCAATGTTGATCACCTAGTGATAAAAGTAGTTATGAGGCCAGATTAATGTGATACATCTAAATGATGCACTCACTTTAGACGCAGGTGAGTGGATAAGCAAGGAGGAATGGGTCAGGGTGAGGGTTTGTCTCACCTCGTGTTCAGGAAATACTCTTTCACTACAACACAGACACCTTTGTAGCTGTGAGGACTGAGGTGCTGCCTCTTCAGAGACAAGAGAATGGACACGTATAAAGTTTATGTAGCACTTTTTTTATGTAGCACTTTTTCTCCAGATTTTGATCATCCCATCCCATAATTAGCTGACCTCCACTGACCACCTTGTCCGTTGCCACTGTTGGCCATGTTTGTGTTGCTGTTGTTGTGTCCAGCTGTTTAAAGTGACATAATGCCAGTGAGCCCAGATCTGCTTCCACACAGGGAAGACGTTATTTGTGCATGTAATGGAACTCAAACGGAGTTCATGCCGTTGCTGTATTAGTGGTTGTTAACTCTCACCTTGCGCAGGCCACTGAAGGGAGCATCGATGGGGAGAGAGAACAGGTTGCTCATCAACTGTCCGAAAATCTGTGCCAAGTAAACGATGCGCTCCTCTTCTAGACGCAGCCCCAGCAGAACCCCGATGGCGATACGAAATGTCAAAGACCTGGTGGCACTGTAAACATCGATGGCACTGGGCTCAGCGCACCACTTGGCTATTTCACTCTTGATAATGTCCTGCAGGTGGGGCAGGTAGGACTCCAGAGCCCTCCGGCTAAAAACTTTAGCCAGGATCTTGAAAAGGTGAGACAAAGAGTTATGAGTCATAAAACGGTCTGACGGCAGCCAAAGACTGACGAGCGCTGAGAAGAGTTGGCTGGATGAAAGGTCACATGTCCTCAAATGACGCCACTGGGGATTGTTGGGAGGACTTTCATTTACCGTACACACAAACTGTTGCTAAACTAACAGAGCTGAGGCTAGGGTTATTTACTTCAAACTCAACCTGGGTTCCAGCTGATTCAAGTCCTTTAAGTGAAATTCTGCAGGAATGTGAGCGCTTACGTGCAGAACCATAAAGTTCTATTAACTCAGCGGGGTCTGGGGAAACTCGCTAACTCTAAACCCTAACCCTTTTACTGCTGATTCCATGTTATTGTTGGATGTTTTCACAACACTGTGCTTGCTACCTTCCTCCTCCTCTTGTGCAGCTCTCCGATGGAGTTGACCAGCGTGTTGGGTCCCAGGATGATGCGGGTGCTCTGTGGCCACTCGGTGCACACCAGCGTGTGTTCACCCAGCAGGATCTTGCGGATGTTTTCTGCGCCTGTCACTCTGATGAGGGGTTTTCCAAGTAGGTGTGTCTTGAATACATTTCCATGGCGCTTTCTACGTGAGATATGGAAGTTTGAACCCTGCAGAAAATAGAACATTTATATTTCAACAGGTCAGAAGATTGGTCAGATAAAGATGTAAACATTACTTTCATCTCTTTTAGTGTGAAATAATCGCTTTACCCATAAAGTGATTAAAATGGGCCAATCCACATGAGCAGTAGATATTCACAGATCATTTTATTATATTATGATCAGTAAATTGAAGGTCACAAAGGTCACAATGGTCAAAATCTGTGTAAAATGTTAAAACTTTATTCTGTGATTTATTAAATTTAAAATACATAGAATGTTGAATATGTTCAGATAAATATATATAAAAAACCCTCTCCTGCTATATATCGACCAATAATGCAACAATAATACAACATTTCATCTGAATTGGTGCCATTTAACGTTACCACCACATTTCAAATATGAGAATCTTTTTTAGTGAAAGGAGCAGAAATTTACATCCTGCAGGCACACACTAAAATCTGGGAAGCGTAATTATTAAAGAAGAAGAGAAAGAGAAAGAGAAAGAAGAGGAAGAAGAAGGCGTTAAAGCGTTTGTGTTGCGCACGACGCGTCAAGTCTGCACATGTCGCGTTCGGTCTGCGTGTGCAGGAATCTGCGGCTCTCTCCAAACGGTCAATAATCAACAAGTCTGAGAAACACTAAAGCGGGTTGTTGTCCTCTCACCTGGAACAGCCACTCGAAGGTCTCCCCGACCAGCGGCCAGCCCATGGAGCCTTTGGGCAGCGGCAGCTCGCACCCTGTGTCCCGCGTCAGGCTCCAGCGGAAGCTCCACAGCTGCCGTGTCAACGCCAGCAGCAGCAGCAGCGCCAGCAGCGCCGTGAGCGCGCTGGCCAGCGCCGACAGCAGCCCCAGCATCGTTCCTCCCGGAGTCTTGGTCCACTCACCGGCATCCACCCCTCGAGTCTCCGCGCTCACGATTCCTGCCGGAGAATGAAGGTGAGTTTGGTTCCGTCTGCGGAGAGAAAGCGCAGCTGGAATGGATGGAAAAGTGTCCCAGAAGTGCGCTGAGGAGGCAGCCAATCAGAGAGCCGCTGGAGGCTGTTATTACCGCCGGTTAGAGCAGAATAATGACAGTGATCAGACTGAGCCCGGCGCTCCTGCATGCACAGAGTAAAAGTACTTCAAACACGTTCGGATCTACTGCAAGTAAGCTCCAAAGAGCAGAGCCGCAGTAAGACCAGTGCAGCCATCATCACCTGTTAACCAGCTGAGCGCATGTGAAACGTGCACGTTCCTTCCAGAGGCGGAGCACCATCACTGATTAGAATAACTCAAGGAAAAGTACACAAGCCCCTGGACGCACGGACGGATGGATGCGCCTTCGTTCCGCAGTTTTCAACTATTCCAAACACTTTTACGGGTGTACGTGCGCCGGCTTGTCGATCAGCCTTTTACAGGTACAGTTTGAATGGCCGAGGCCGAAGCCGCCCCCCCGGGCGGTGCCGGTACTTTACTGCCAGCACCAATAAATCAGCAGGACAAGAATGCGGATTAAAGTGGAGCTGAGGTGCGTGCGTGCTGCTTCTTACCTCCTAGCGAATCAAGCGCAGAAATACGCGCAATCCGACCCAATCTGCGTGTGCGCCCGCAGCGCGTGGGCCGAAGAGGGCTTTATAGGGGCTCCGACACGATCCACCTTCAGCCCGTGACGTTGGCCTGAATATGTTAATGAGCCTCGCCACGGCGAGTGTGTGCGCGTGCGTGAGCGTGCTTGTGCATTGGTGTGTGCGTGCGTGAGTGTGCGTACGTTTCTGTGTTGGGGATACAGAGAGGGAAGCAGAGATAGAGAGAGAGAGCAACAGAGGGCGAGAGCAAGACAGATGGATGGAGAAAGAGAGAGAGAGAGAGAGGGAGGGAGGGAGGGAGTTAAAAAAAAGTTGATTCATTTTCAAAATATAAAGATGAAGATGGTTCAGTTTAAACATGAAAAAGTGACATTTTCACACACAAATACACACAGTCATACTTGCTCTATATGTGTGAGGACCTTTATAGACTTATATATCATGTATCACCCAGCCTCTTCCCCTAACCATCCTACCTAACCTGCTGACCTCTGACCTCTGACCCTAACCCAGTTCTAACCTTAAACCATGTCCAGGCCCTCAAATATCCTTTGAAGTTATGAGGACCAGCAGAATGTCCTCACTTTGATAGTAGAATGAGGAGTTTGGTACTCAGGATGTAGGAAGAACACACACACACACACACACACACACACACACACACACACACAGGTATGTGGTGACCTGAGTTAGTAACGCTGCTAACTCCTTGTTAAATGACGCAGCAGCCTTTTTTCAGTTTCTCGCCAAAGTTAAACGCGCTGCCTCCCAACACTGTCCTGTTCCTCTGGTGGTTGTACGAGGAGCAGCTCCCGTGTCAGAGCACCGTTGATCCTTTGTCATCACTCGCTGAACTGTGATGAGTGACGCTCTCCTCTAGGCGCACTGATGTTCCTCTGATTCCACAGGAACACTTTGATCTTTGTGTATTGGCAATTCTGTGTGAAACTGTTGATTTTATTGATTTTAATTAAATGTTTTACTTTAGTTTTAAGTTAAATGATTTCTGACATGAAGGTTATGGTTGGGGTCAGGGGACAAAGCTCCATGTAACCATCACTTCATAGCAAGGTCAGACATCTCACACCGTCTTTCCTGGAAACACAATGCCGTGGCGAGCAGCAGGAGGGAGGCGTAACCCTGGAGACCCACAGGGATGGTGGTGGAGGGCTGATAACAAGGTTGTTTTTGATTTTTCTCTGATCAGACCCTCATTATCTTTATTTGAAAGTTTGAATGTTTAGTCAAAGTGTGTGAATGATCTTGGTCATCCAGAAGGAAGAACCGTCTCTTCTTCCTCAGGTAGACCTGAAGCAGCCTCTTCATGTAATTGATCGTCAATATTTTACTCAGAAGAAATTATTTTGTTTTATGTTAAAATGAGAGCAAATTTGTCTTAGTTGAAAATGTGGGGACATTTCAGGTGATCATCATTATTCTTACTAAAATACTTCACTTTTGGTATTTTCCCATCACACGGACCACCACATCCTCAATTTACTATCAAAGTGAGGACTGTGTGTGTGTGTTCCTGTACAGACTATATGTCTGATAGTATTTTTAGATCTCATGATCCCTCTTGTGACCATATACATATACATTTACATTCATCTTATGTTGTTGCTATTTACCAGCAACGTCTGAATTAAAGAAATCAGACTTGGTGAGAGGCTGTAAGATGAGGCACGCTGGATTTGACCCCTAGGGCAACCCTTTAGGGGGGCTACCGGTGGTTCACTTCCTTTTCTTTCAGATGAAGTGTTCCACCAACGTAGCAGAGTAGGTATCAAGTTAGAGCCAGGGGCAAGAGGTCATTGACCCTGGTTCCTAAAAGAAACAACTCTGTTCAGAACAACAAGATGCTGTCCCAGTATAACCAGTCATCTACCCTTCTTTTGAGGGTTAGGGTTATGGGCAGGCTAAAACATTATGTCTATGAAAGTTCTCATGAAGATAGAAGCACAAGAATGTGTTTGTTTTGTGTGTGTGTGTGTGTGTGTGCGCGTGTGTGCGTGCGTGTGTGTGTGTGTGTGTGTTCTTGTTCTTGCTACGTACTGAGTATGAAAGAGAGAACATTTTTTTTGGAAAGGGACATTCTGGTGGTCCTCACAACTTGAAAGGACTGTTGGAGGATCCAGACCTGGTTTAAGGTTAGAACTGGGTTAGGGTCAGAGGTCAGGGGGGTAGTTGGGGTGGTTAGGGTTAGGGGCTGGAAAATACATTATGTCTGTGAAGGTCTTCACAAAGATAGAATTGCTAGGGAGTGTGTGTGCACACGCGCGTGTGTGTGGGTGTGTTTGCGTTTGTGTGTGCGTTCTCAGCCCGAGGACACAGGTGAGTGTATTTGGGTAACAGGTGGTTTCTCTGTTATTGCAAGTCTCAACTTCCTCTGTGCTTGCTTTACACCATCATTAGCCTCTGTCTGTCTGTCTGTCTGTCTGTCTGTCTGTCTGTCTGTCTGTCTGTCTCTCACACACACACTATGTGAAACAACATGGATGTCAGCGTGTGACAAACTGAATGATTAACATGACATCAGTGCTGATCGGCCATTTTGTTTGTTCAGACTATCAGCATGAGGTTGGAGGTGTCATGAGAGGTCAAAGGTCAAACTAGTCAGACTTCAGTGCTCCTTCATAACCTGATGGGACCTGGTCAGAATGTAGAAATCACTTCACCAGTTAAACCTGGACCATCTCTTCCACTGTGTGTGTGTGTGTGTGTGTGTGTGTGTGTGAACCAGGCTCTCTGCTGACACCCAAAGATCCTGATGGAGGTTAACCCCCCCCATGAACACACACTTTTCTTTTTATGCTGAAGGGGAAGTCACAACAAAGACGAGAGGAAGAGGAGGAGGAGGAGGAGAGAACCCTGCTGTCAGTCACATGATTAATGAAGCGTTCAGGGACCAATGGAAATATGAGTGCTACCCTGATCAGTTGTTTGGAATTACCTACGTGTGTGTGTGTGTGTTCTTGTACTTGCTGAAGACCAGGTTGAAAGTTGAGGTTGGAACTGGGTTTTGGAGTGGGTCATACATTAAGTCTATGACGGGAAGGTCCTCACAAAGATAGAAGTACGGGAATGTGTGTGCATGTGTCTGATAGATGGCAGTGTTTGCAACAGAGAAAGATTTTTCACATGTGCATGCACTCGCACACACACTCGCACACACTCTCTCCTCATCCTTGTATCATGCTTAGTGATTTTCTTTTCTAAAGAAAAACTGAGTTAAGAAGGGAAATATCATAAATCCATTTTACCTTATGATGTCATCAAAATTATAAAAATAGAACCAGCAATATGTCGCCTGTGTGTGTGCGCACGCATGTGTGCGTGTGTGTGAATGAAAGAAAGAGAGGAACAACACCTACTTGTGGGATGGCTCCCCCCTGCTGTACATTTGTTCAGATGATTGACAGCTTCAGGAACATAAAGAATCTCATGCTGTGTGTGTGTGTGTGTTTTTGTTCTTTCTACATACTGAGGACCAAATTGTGCATTCTACTATCAAAGTGAGGACATTCTGGCTGTACTGCGGAGCTTGGTGGCCCTGCCCCCATCATGGGGGTTGATGAGTCACTGTCTTAGGTGGTGTCGTCCACGACCCACCTGTGGATGTGATAAGGTATATCAAAGTGTCTGTGTCTACATCACCTAGATTTATGTTAAAACTAGATCTCACCTGTCCAGGACTAAATGAGCATGGATGGCGTTGCTCTTCATGTTCTTCTGGACTTTTAGCATCTCAAAGCTGTCCAAAGCGTCTCCGACCCAGATCCATGTTTAGAATCATAATGAAGCTGTTTAGGTTTAGTGACATCATACATCTGTGGTAACTCATAACCCTACTGACCTCCTGATTGGTAGATAGGTTGAGGGTGGGTCCACAAGCCAAAACAATCATCAATGATTTTTAGGCTTTGAAATAAGAATATTCAGATTGTTGTCAGTGAAAAATTAAATAATAAATACATAAAGTTAATGGGATTCTTATGGAATTCTTTAATGTCTGGTGATATAACAGGGCCAATTCATGATTAAATCCATCTCTGATGTTCAGCTCCTTTATGGTTGAGTTTAGACCTGGGTTAGTTGTGACG
Organism: Lagocephalus sceleratus; assembly: GCA_911728415.1. Taxonomy (NCBI): domain Eukaryota; kingdom Metazoa; phylum Chordata; class Actinopteri; order Tetraodontiformes; family Tetraodontidae; genus Lagocephalus; species Lagocephalus sceleratus. The sequence continues at coordinate 13,113,282 of CAJVRN010000040.1, forward strand.
GTTAGGGTGAGAGGCTGGTTGCATCTTCCAAGGTCTATCCAGTCCTCACAAAAACAGAAATAAAGGATATGTGTGTGTGTGTGTGTGTGTGTGTGTGTGTGTGTGTGTGTGTGTGTGTGTGTGTGTGTGTGTGTGTGGGAAGAATCCTCTGATCAGTCAGATTAAGTCTTTTAAATGTGTCATCTCCCAGAAATCCCACTTTTCCTTGTTAAACGTGTTTACTGATGTTGGACCTTGGTTGATACTTGCCTGAAATTTTTGAGTTTGACAGTGAATTTTAACAGTTGGACTCTTTGTTCTCAGCAGACCACTAGATTCTGCTCCTCTGATGCTTTATGGTGTTTGAGACCTTGAAATTAACTAATAGCTAACTGATAATTGGGTTAACAGTAGATGCTATCAGGACTAGCGTGTCTTTTATCGTAGTTTCTGCAGAAATTATATCTCTTGAGAGGACGTCACGGTTTGAAAAACAAGCTTTAGGTTTGATTTTCTTACATACATTTTAAGAACTGTTTTAAAGACAATTTAAGGGTTACTGGATACATGAGAAGATCAGCTAGTGACTCCTTTGACCTCAATTCGTGGAATATATCATCCCATTGATCAACATTTGTTTTGTTTAAATGAAATATATAACTCTGCAATTTCATTTCAATAAAACTGAAATTTGTAAAAAGTGATGGAATCAAAGCTGCTGATGGTAAAACTAACTTGGGGCTTTAAATGTGCCAAAGATACAAAGTAGCAATCCTACGTGTGTACATTTTAGTTGGTCAGTCAGGATAAAAGTCAATTTTTAAAACAATCAGTAATCAATCATTCAGTAATCCTCATTCAGGTGTGAATTACATCAGGTCAAAGGTTGTGTTGATGCTCTGCTTCAGTCGTCACTTTCACACCAGAATCTCCCAGAGACACTTCCTGTTCAGCGTCGGCTGAACTTTAACTGTCACCACTTGTATAATTAGTCCTAGGGTCAAAGGTCAAGTTGGGATTTACGTCTGAAGCCTGATCAGTGGTCAGTGGAAAAGACCAGGGAACCAAATGCCCCTGGGCTTTAGAGAGGGAAACCCCACTGTTGGCACATCTGTAAATGTGAGTGTGTGTGTAGTTTGTGTGACTGTGTGTGTGTGTGTAATTTGTGTGTATGTGTGTATTAGTTTGTACAGTTTGTGTGAGTCTGTGTGTTAGTATGTAGTTTGTGTGAGTGTGTATGTGTTAGTGAGTGTGTTTGTGTGTAATTTGTATGTGCATTAGTGTGTGCAGTTTGTGTGAATGTGTGTGTAGTTTGTGTGAGTGTGTGTTTTAGTTTGAGTGTGTGTTGGTGTGTGTAGTATGTGTGAATGCATGTGTAGTTTGTGTGAGTGTGTGTGTGTAGTTTGTTTGAGTGTGTGTGATAGTGTGTTAATTTGTGTATGTTTAATTTGTATGTATGTCCGCAGATTGTGTGAGTGCATGTGTGTAGCTTCTGTGAGTGTGTGTACTTTGTGCATGTGTGTTGGTGTGAATGTGTGTAGTTAGTGCGTGTGCTAGTGTGTGTATTAGTAACCCTAACCATAAAGACATCAACACTACCCTCCATCGTTGTTATTGATGAACATTAATGAGTCTCAGCTCCGGGCTGGATGTGGGCGGACTCCAGAGAGAAGCAGAGCGTGTTTTCACCGTGCCCCGCCCCCCCGCGGCGCTTTGGCCGTGGAGGTGACTGTTTTTGCTGCGAGCGGTTGGCGGGAGCGGATCTGGGCACTGAACCGAAGCTAAGCAGAGTAATTGTCTCTTTCCTTCTTAACAGGATTAGAAGCAGCAGCGTGGTGGGTTCAGGCCTCCAGTCAAGCGTGCTGCTGGACGCCGCCAGAGGCCGCCACATGGGTGAGTGTTACAGTCAGCCAGGGTCAGCACACCGCCGCTGTCCTCCTCCAGGATTTACTGTGATAAACCCAGATCCTCCCACAACATCTGTCACAGAGCTGCACCCTACTAGCGACGTGTGAGAGGTCGTGTGTGCCCGTACACACTGAAAACGTGCACACACAGCTTTACCTGTCAAAAGGAAACCAGGGCGGGAAAGATCAAATGATCAAAGATGCCTTTACTCGTAAGTCATCACCTGCTCACAGTTTTCGGTTTAATATTCATATTCACAGCCTGTGACCATGGAGACAGATGTCGGCTTTGCCTTCACCGTGACCTGAAGAAACAGATTAAGACAAGATAGAACACACACACACACTTACACACACACACACACACACACTTACACACACACACACACACACACACACACACACACTTTTGTAGACCAGCTCCAAGTCACCAATAATCAATCTCCATCAATGTCAGTGGGGCGTCAGTCCATCACCCCCATGCCACTTCCTGTCCAAATGGGTGATTTCACATGAATCTGTAATCACCTGTGTTGTCACTGGCACATTTCACCTGAATCGCATGCAATCGCCTGTGTTACCTGTGCTACTTGCGTTACTGATTTCACCTGTGCTGAGGACTTTGAATCCGTCTTTGTCCTGAACATGTCTGTCTTCTTCTCCGTGGTGCTGCTGAGGAACCTTATTTTTAATAATGAATGCAGGAATCTTGCCTGACCTGGATGGATGGAGGTGTTACACCTGCTCAGGTGTTTCCATGTCACGCTCTGAGTGTTTGCGAGGAGCTGACAGACAGTCGTCCCGCTGTTGTGAGGACACGGCGGACACACTTGCTCTAATGGGTGAGACACTTCTGGGCTAATTGCCTCAATTTGGATGAAGGCCTGTGACGGCTCGCTGGTGAGGAAGGGCACACACAAGGTCAATTGTCCTGTGCCTGAATGCTAAACGCATTTCTGATGTGTTATGATTGAGCGAGTAGACACTAATTAAGAGGGAAGGCTCATTATTTTAGGGTTCAGGGAGTACAGACACCGCGGCGGAGCACAAGGAGTCCGTTTTCTGCTTCCATGCACCAAAACTCAGCAAGTGAAATCATATCACTTCAGCTTTCGTCATTCCAACGTCAGCCTTTGTCATCTGGAAAATGAGCAGCATAAGTGATTCCCAGGCCCTCTCCATCTTTTGTCCCTTGTGAAAACTTTTACAACAAACAAGTGAATCAAAAACGGGAGCGTTGACCTCAGACCTTGTCACTACAACAACGCCATCCTGAACCAGTGAAGGTGGTGAGGATTAGTGAGACGATTCCATCACAAATTGATGAAATCAAAATCTGGACAGTTTAGAGAAGAAATGATAGATTCCAGATTGTTGGCATCACAACTGTCACAGATTCTACAATCATCAAGTTCCAACGTGAACGAGAGAAACGCAAAACAGACGAGCGATCAAGGCAGAGCTAAAATCATGAACCTCAGGTCACAAACCTCTCTTCAGAAGTTTCAAGAAAGATTAAAAATATATCATGTCCACAAATGTGAATTTTAGTTACAAACACTCAGTGATTCAGGTTAAAAGTGTAAAGAATAGAATTAAACTAAACTTCAAATTCACTTCTCAAGCTGAAAAACATCTGTGGAAAGATCAAAGGTCAAATTCCTCCGAAACAATGTAAAACTGAAAAGAGTTTTGTATTTATAATTAATTAGATAATTAATTTTGTGTTTGTTGAAAAATATTTTAGAGAACAGAAAGCGTTTGAAGCATTATCTTTCTATTTTTACAGGTTCAGCATGTAGCATACCATATCAGATCAGTATAAAACTTTCTTTTCTCATATAAATAAATTATATTTTATTTTGTACAACTGAATTAATTCCAGTTTGGGCAGAACCAAATGTTGTAATTATGTTTTTCATAATTTTATTTTGCTTTTTTTTTTTTAAATGTATACATTTCTTTCAGGGTTAGGTTGGTTTTGAAACAGGAGGAAGAGCAGAAGTGGAGAAAAATGTGGACGCAGTTGGATTAGGAATGTTGGGAATCACAGATTATTGTCAGAGTTGGGACAGAAAATTTATGGGACAGGTTACATAATTTGGTGGATCGTGAAATTGTCATCAGAGATTACATTTGTGTAAGAAATCAAATGGCTGTAAAAAAAAAAAATTTGAGGCGAAGTGAAAGAAAATGTAACCAATGAAAACAGAAGAAAGACGGGACGATGACACGGTCAAGCGCACATGTTGTCGGCCAATCAACTCCCTTCTTTCGTCCTGTCACCCTGCATCACTGGGGGTCAAAGGTCACTCTGCCTCCACATTAATGAGACAGGGAGTCGTCTGCTCCTTCACCTAACTCCCAGAATTCAGCGGGAGAAGAACGAAGGCAGCGCTTCCTGTTGGTGTGAGCGTTTGATCGGATTCGGATTCGTTCCGTCTGCTGACGCGAGGAATGTTTTTTTTCCTCAGAAAAGCCCAGTGCGAGTTTCCCCTGGCGCTAACTGTTCACCCTTGTAATCAGATCATGCTCGCTGAAGGGTCAGGAACAACGACATGCAAATTCTAATTAAATGTGCAGTGTTGGGACAGAGCGCGTTTGATCGGTGAGGCCTTTCAGGCCCCCTAATCGCTCCTGACAGCCCCTTCCAACAGATTCTGTGACAAACTTCTCGATTCAACCGAGGGGGATTTTTGAACTTTGCTTTCTCCTGCGGCCCCGGCCAGGGGTCTGTCAAACAATCTAAATCAATGACCCAATTGACCAGTGGGCCCCTTGTTGATAACCTCAATGAGCTCTATGTTGCCCTCCTTTGTGTCACAGCGCTAAATGCCGATAGCATTTTATGGTAATTAAAGCCTCCTTTGGTTCCTGCCTTTGAATACAAACACCGGTGGGAGGGGCCCATTGGTCCGGAAGGCACGGGGCCCCTCTGCTTTGGGATGCAGGTGCAGAGAAGCTACGGGAGGATAAAGCAGAGGTGGGGGCCAGACTGGTGCAGCACTGGGACTTTCCCACCAACGTGGCCCAGCGCCACCGGCACACTCATTAGGTCATTACAATAAGGAAGGGGGCATTTTTTGTTTTATTAAAAATCTCATTAATCCCACAACAACAGCCTCACACTGACCTCATTGGTGCCCCTGTTATCTGAATATGCCTTGGATATAGAATGCAGCGTCTAATTGCAACTCGGCATTGAGAAGCTTCCCTCCATCTGACGCGGGCTGAACTAAAGCACTGCGGCCCCTCGGGACACCGACTACGCTTCACATTTCACTTCCTGTCCCACAGGTGGACAGGTTTCACAGTCTGTGATGCTTAGGATCAAAGTTCATCCAAACAAGAACGTTATTTATAATTTCAGCATTAGGTTACCACTTTTGTACTTTTGACTCAAAAATGTAGCTTGGCTTGTCTGGAAGATCCGAGCTGGGACGAGAATGGACCGAAAGAATGTAACTTCACATTAGACAGTTTAAAGGAACAGAAATGTCACAATGTCAGCAGAACCACACGTCCATGATCATAACCAGACCTCAAACGCGAACGTCAGTTTGTCCTCCACTGATGCAAGTGAAGATAGAAGTGAAAATACTGAGGCTCCACTGGGAGAATATTCTTCTGGAAATCTGTCTACACATCCACTGAGGGTCACTTTATGCAGGATTCTTTTATCATCTTTATGGAGAACATTTATGGTCTGTGAAAGTGTAGCCCTGCTAACACCGACGCGGGTGTACATCGGTTAACGGGAGTTACACCGCCAGTGCTCTGGCGGCGTACTGGCACCTCTCCTACTACCACCCCTTCTAGCTTTCTGTCCCATATGGGGATTGAAGCAGGAACTCCTCCACTGAAAGATGAAGATGATCACTTCATTGTCAACAGAGGAGGTGGTATGTGTACGCTTGCTTTCTTCTACTCTGCCGTCCTCCAGTAGATCCAACTTGTCCTCACTGACTGTTTCTGTCCCATCTGTGTTTTTCCTAAAGGAAAGGCAGGAAGATGAGGCTCCATAATGCTAAGATCTGCTCGAGTACATGTGTCAAACTCAAGGCCTGTGAGTCAACAGTGGCCCACATAATTTTATGTGGCCCCCAAGTGCATGGCCACATGTGTGGCTCATGTTTGTCTTAACGTTTTTGCTGCTATAAAAGACTCATTGACCATAAACTACATCACCTACAATGCATTTCAATTGTTATCCACCAAGTTTACAGCATTATCATGTGAAGGCAATTTTCCAAAAAAAATGGAACTGAGAGATATTGACAAATGAATGCCAATATGTTTAAAAAGATGATTGATCTTTGTTTTGGAGCTGGAAGGGAGGGACCCTTGATTTTGTTTAAACCTTCGTCCTGTTTTTTTCAATTTGGAACCAGGTGGGTATTTTATTTGATCAGTAATACCATATTTTGATTTTGGTTTTGCTTTAAACAAAACTATTTACGCAGTGAGTCCTGAGTATTTTTGTTTCTTTTTTTTAATACCCTCCCATCCCACCCTTTGTCCTCGTTTCCTGTGTGGAAAACAATAAAGTGTGTTATTATTTTGTGGAAAGCTGGTTTCGGTTTTCCTTGGGAGTGTGGAAAAAGGAGGCTAATTTATCTTGTGACCTGTTACGACTAAGCTGAATCATACCAGGGTGGGAAAAATGAATCTACTCTCATCTCCTTGAGTATTGGTTATCCAATTATTATGTTGAAGACCCATGACTGCTGCACCAGGTTCACTACCAACCACATTGTAAATTTGCAGACAATATAACAGTAATGGTCTCAACAATAACAGCAATGACCAGGTTTACAGAAAGGCCAGTGGCATGCACAGACTGTTTGGGGGCTGGCATATGGAACTGCTGGCTACTTCATTTTAGTTGTGTAAGATTTTAAAAAATGTAAAAAAATTACAGGCACATTAAATACAATTGTATAGTTATGTCAAAATATTCATAAAAATACCTGACCTTTCAATATCACAAAGGGCATGTGCTTGAGCAGCATCTACTGTCTGTCTGTACACACCAATTAGAATGTGAACCATCTGGTAGGTTGGAGAGACCAACAACTTGATCCTGAATGTTGCAAAAACAAGATCATTGTGGACTTCGGGATGCATGAGCCCAGCCACACTCCTGTCACAATCCACACCTCAGCAGTGGAGAGCCTACCCCAACCCTAACCCTCAGCAGCTTTAGGGCCCTGGGGTGCAGAAAACAGACTCACTGTGCTGGGCCAGACATACTGTAACTCTTGTAAAGATGGCCCAGCAGCATATATGCACTTTCTGCTTCAGATTGGAAGTTGCTAGAGAGACTTCACTTCCTCTCATCAACGACATAGCAAAGAAATGCAGTCTGACAAGGGCTCAAAACATTACTGCAGACCCCTCCCACCCCCATCATGGACTATTCTAACTGCTGATGTCTGGAAGAAGGTTCCACAACCTATGGAGCAGAGCAGCCAGGCTCAACAACAGTTTCTTTCCGCATGCCATAATACTGCTTACTTCATTATAATACCCCCCTCCACACACACCAAAACATTACTGCTCTGCCAGGGACCTTAGTGCAGTGTTGCAGTGTTGAAATATTACATTACAATTAGACTTGCAGTATATTTTATCCTTTTTTACACAAGTTTTTACTTTTTCTACTTTTGTATATATTGTTTTGTTTTTATTCCTGCTGCAATCTGAGACATTGCACTGTTATTCCATTTTGATGTAAATGTTATTGTGTCTTCCTTCTGCACAACTTTCATACAGTTCAGGTAAATCACCACCACACAATCCTTTGACTCTTGGATTAGGGATTGGGATTAGGATTTACAAAATGAGGAATCAGAATTCAGTGCACAGGCCATCACTGTACTAGGTGTCCAACTGAGCAATCAAGTGTCTCTCAGCTCAGACTCTCTGTCTGGTTGTCCAATTGGGATCATGATGGGTGATCGTCTTCTTGAAGCACTGGCCACCCATGCACCAAAAAATAGTGAGCCAAGGAGTGTGAGTATCTTTCCGCCACAGAATATTGTTGCTGTACTGGATGAAGCACAGGACAGTGTTTTAGTCTCCCCAATGTATTGGACACGACAGACACCGTAGGTCATTAAATAAACACAATTTCTTTCCTCCCTTGAGTTTCCCCCTTAAAAACATTGTGGTCAAATCAACGCTGACACAGACTCTGTGTCTGTAGAAATCACCCTGACCTCTGTGCCTCGTGGTAAGGAGGGGCCTGACTTTGGCCTTGACCTGGAGATTTTTGTTGATTCTGTAGGTCACAATGATTCTGTGGTCAGAGAAGGTTGCCCAGGAATTTATTAAAGTTATCTTTCACCCTTTTTGTTAGCAGGGTTGCTGGGAGAGAAAATGTGGTTACTAGAGGAACCATGGAGGAGACGCAAATAGGCTTGGTCCACTGGAACTCTCTGAGGGCCGTGCTTCGAAAGGAGCGTGAGTGGCCTCTAGTGGAAAGAGCTCGGAATAGGGTCCTGGTAGCCTTAATGAAGTCCCTCTGGCGAGTGCAAATCCTGTGGAATCGTCGTAATTGCAACTTCAGCAGGCCATTAAAAATATGTTTTGGGTAGGTTAGGGTTACTTTTATGCAGCAATGCATGCAAGTCTGTTTCATTAAAATAAACTTTGACATCTAATTTGCAACTGGTGTTAAAATTCAACCCTTTGAAGGTGGTTGTGACCAAAAAGTAAGTTGCTGTGGAGCTAGTGATGGACTTCACCTTGATTTAGGGAATGAGCTGGTTGAGAACATTGAGGAACTCCCCAAATTGCTCCTGTGAGTGATGTCAAACATCCCAGATATCATCCAGATATCGAAAATAATGCAGAAGCTCTTTCTGCACAGGAGGCCAGGACTCTGCCATGAAGATGTTGGTGTAGGCAGGTGCAAACATCTTGTCCATAGCCGTTCCCATCATTTGCAGGTAAAAATTATAATCAAATTCAAAATCATTTATTTTTAGATGAATTTAGAGGAGCTGAAGAAGTTCCTTATGAGGTACCATCTTATCTGGATAGTTTTGGAAAATATTTTTGCCTGCCTGCACACCCTGGTCGATGTTATGTCCAACCCTAACCCAACCACTGCACTGCCTTTGTTTGCCAGTTTAATAAGGATATTCCTATTGTTCCTCTGTTCCCTCAGGGCTGTGGCCTGGTAAGTACTGAGGTTGGTCACCCCGCAGGGCCGTAACCTGTGTTCAAAGTACCATGTGTCGGCCTCCACAAAGGCCTGAACCTCGGGAGGCAGTGTGCCTGCAGCCAGGGTCCAGCTGGACATGGGAGTGAAAGGTGGGGGTTCTGAATTTTTTTTATTGTTTTGGAATTAGGGTGAGGAAAAGTTAATCTCGGTGTCCTAGACGCCGAGATTGAAGGCACTGTCCATCATCCCTCTCATCCTGGGATCACCTCCCCTCCACTCCGTGCATTGGGGTTAGTGACAAAAGATTAGAACCAAAGTGAGGGTTAAGGTTAATTATGAATTTAGAATTAGGGTTGGGATGGGATAGAAAGAACCAAAATTAGGGTTAGAGTGAGTTAGGGTTAGAAATTAAAAGCCAGGGTTAGGGTTAGGATAGAAAGAGCCAGGGTTAGGATTAGCCTTAAGGGTTAGGGTTAGGATGTGAGGTCAGGGTTGAGGTTAGGATGTGAGGTCAGGGTTAGGAGAAGGGAAAATGGGTCTCCTCCTGTAAAAGGAGACCAGAGCTCTCTCCGTCCACCCAGTAGGCCTCCCACCCCCCTGGTCCCTTGGCAACGGACGGGCCCGCTGACGGCGCTTGCCGTAGCGGACCACTGTCCACTCCATGGTAAGTATTTATTTGTTTATTATTTATGGTATGAATGTATTTATTGTGTGAATGAATGTCAAAAATGAATTAAATGAAATAAACAACTAAGGAAGGTGTGCCAAATGAAACAAAACAAAAAAACACGACGTTTCGGCCAATACTAGGCCTTCATCAGGTGAGTAACTGGCACACTAAAAAGGAGTGTACTCCTCAAAAGCTGGAGTAGAAATGAACAGGGGGCTGCGTTTCAGCTCTATTTATACCCTCCTGCCCAAAAAAACGAATAAACGAAAAAATGATTACAAGAAACCAAAACCGAACGGTTATTTTAGGAGCATGTTTTTAACCCCTAAAATGAAATGAAAACCATTTTTAATGATAATTTAACCATTTTAAAACTATTTTTAACTGTTTTTAATGACTTTTTAAACTTTTTTAAAATGTTTTTGTTTATAAACTTGTTTTTTTTTTACCAACTTTTAATATTTTTGTTAATTTTTTTGTTATTTTTTAAGGGGTTAGGGTTACAATAAAGGCCAAAAAAAGTTAGGGTTAGGGTTAGTGGTTAGGTTTAGGCATGAACAAGACAGAGGTTAGGTTTAGGGTCAGGGTTAGGGTTAGGGTCAGGGTTAGGGTTAGGTTAGGGTTAGGTATATAGTGAGTTTACCATGATGGGGAATTCCCCAAACTCGAGGTTTCTGGAGAAGGGTAAGTGCTAGAGGTCTGAAATTTGGGACACAGGTAAGTCGGGCGATAGGATGAAGATGCTGTAAGTTTGGTCCGGATCCGACTTCCGGTTTGGGAGCTAGACCGGAAGTGGACTTTATTTTGGCCATATCTCGGGCTAGGAAGGTCGTAGAAGGTCGGGGGATTGGACAGGCGTGTTCCCCGTGGTCGAATTATGTCAGACGGAGGCGGTTTGCAAGGCTCTCCGAGGTCCAGATCCGGAGTTAAACGGGTTTGAACTTTCCCCATTGAAATGAATGGGCCAGCCAGTCAGCCAGCGGTTTTTGGTGAAATTTTCCAAAGTGTTTAGGGTTATGGTTTGGGAAATTCACCTACCTACAGAAATGTGTTTTAAGCACGTTTCAGGCCATTTGGAGTGGATTGGTAGTGCGTCTCAGGGACATTTTTGGGAAATCTGAGGAAATGATAGGTGGCGCTATCGAGCTAAAACTCTGGGATGGCGTTCTAGGGGCTGTTCTGAGCATCCTAGGCTTGTTTTTGTCTCGAAATTGCGCCATTTAAAAATGGTTAGGGTTAGGCTTAGGGCTAGGGTTAGGGCTAGGGTTAGGGCTAGGGTTAGGTTAGGTATATAGTGAGTTTACCACGATGGGGAATTCCCCAAACTCGAGGTTTCTGGAGAAGGGTAAGTGCTAGAGGTCTGAAATTTGGTACACAGGTAAGTCGGGCGATAGGATGAAGATGCTGTAAGTTTGGTCCGGATCCGACTTCCGGTTTGGGAGCTAGACCGGAAATGGACTTTATTTTGGCCATATCTCGGGCTAGGAAGGTCGTAGAAGGTCGGGGATTGGACAGGCGTGTTCCCCGTGGTCGAATTATGTCAGACGGAGGCGGTTTGCAAGGCTCTCCGAGGTCCAGATCCGGAGTTAAACGGGTTTGAACTTTCCCCATTGAAATGAATGGGCCAGCCAGCCAGCCAGCGGTTTTTGGTGAAATTTTCCAAAGTGTTTAGGGTTATGGTTTGGGAAATTCACCTACCTACAGAAATGTGTTTTAAGCACGTTTCAGGCCATTTGGAGTGGATTGGTAGTGCGTCTCAGGGACATTTTTGGGAAATCTGAGGAAATGATAGGTGGCGCTATCGAGCTAAAACTCTGGGATGGCGTTCTAGGGGCTGTTCTGAGCATCCTAGGCTTGTTTTTGTCTCGAAATTGCGCCATTTAAAAATGGTTAGGGTTAGGCTTAGGGTTAGGGCTAGGGTTAGGGCTAGGGTTAGGTTAGGTATATAGTGAGTTTAGGGTTAGGGTTAGGGTTAGGGTGAGAGAAAGTTAATCTCGGCGTCCTAGACGCCGAGATTGAAGGCACTGTCCATCATCCCTCTCATCCCGGGATCACCTCCCCTCCCTCCGTGCATTGGGGTTAGTAACAAAAGATTAGGACCAAAGTGAGGGTTAAGGTTAATTATGAATTTAAGATTAGGGTTGGGATGGGATAGAAAGAACCAGAGTTAGGGTTAAAATGAGTTAGGGTTAGAAATAAAAACCTAGGGTTAGGGTTAGAATAGAAAGAGCCAGGGTTAGGATTAGCCTTAAGGGTTAGGGTTAAGATGTGGGGTCAGAATTGAGGTTAGGATAAGGTTAGGGTTAGGATTAGGACCAGGGTTCGGGTTAGGTTTAGGGCCCCGGTTAGGGTTAGGGCCAATATTTTGGTTAATAAGTTCCGAATCCATATATATTGCCTGTCTCACCCACATAATGCACTCCAAAATTAATGATGTTAATGAGAGAAGAGAAGAATGAAGAACAACAACAGGTAAGTCCGATCTGTTTAAATGTCCTGAGTATTTTCTTTTTTACACGCAGAGCAAGATTACCCTCTAGTGGACAAGACCGGAAAGAACATGTTCACGGAAGTTTTCCAACCCTCGTCAACATACGTTTGGACTTCTGTGTGCTCCAATTTTCCAAGGACCTGTATCTTACTTTTCTTACAGGTGTTCTGCAGTTATCTTTGACTGGCGTGACGGTGAGGTCCTGGCATTCTTGCAGCAAGACGATGAGGTCATCCTCTTCTGATCTGTTCACGTCACCTGATGGAAGGGCCGGGAGTAGGGCCTGCTGTGGAATTTTGGAAGGAGGGTGTGCTCCAACCACCTGAGGAGTCAGCGTGGGAGGAGGGAGAAAGTCCTCCTCCGTCTGGCATGGAGAGGGTCCGTGTGGCGCCGGCAGGGTGCGCTGCAGAGAGAGTTTAGGCAGCGTACCTGGTTTGGTTAGGGTGGTGCGTTTGGGCCTCTGCTGCTTCGGCTCCCTGTCCAGCTGTCTGCCTTCCACATCTGGGGATGGATCAGGTCTCGTGCGGATCTGTTGATGATCCTCCGTGGATCCTGTCCCTTCCGGAGTGTCTGGGCTTGGGTGGGGGGCCCGTTTCCTCACTGTCGGACAGTCGGGTCACGAGGTGAGCCTCAGCCTGTTGCACCGTCTCTGGTGCCAGGCGTCTGCCGAGGTTACGTCGTGCCCATTTGGCCGCCACCTCAAATGGCTGCTCCCAGTCAGAGTTTGTGAATAACGTTAGTTTAATTGTCTCTTCCTCGATCACGTCTATGTAGTGTTCTCTCAGTATGAGGAGAGTGTTATGGGCCCAGTTCTTGGCATTACCATAAATCAGGTCCAGCGTTTTTTCGGACGGTGTCGAGGGTTTGATGCTCGTCGAGAGGGTGCGTGTCATTCCCTCGATCATGACCGGAAGTTCATCTTTCGACACATTCTCCAGATGATGGGTGGCCTTAATGATTTTATGGATAATGCGTACCTTAGATTTAAAGTCACGATCGGTGGAGCTTGTTGTCCCTCGTCGATCCGTGTCCGGTGTGCGCCACCACTTTTGTCGATCTGGAGCCCCTCCGTCACATGACCGAATGTTCTGTGGAGATCGCTGGTTCCATCGAGGACGTTGAGGGACAGTGTTAGAATGTCGGTAACTGTACTGCGTAGGTGCGGCGCCCGTTGTCTGGGGACGAGCCGCGTCACGTCGGGGGGGCAGGGGGGCCCGAGTGACCGAGCGTAGGAGCGTCTCTGGCCGTCTGGGACGCAGCGGGGGCCTCATGGTGGTAGTGTCGGGGGTAATAACACCTCATCGGTGGCGGTGACATGTACCTGTGTCTCCTCCGACGCCCCCGTAGTGCACCGTCGTCCAATCGTCGCAGTCATATTCGGCCATTTTGTGTCGAGTCGTCCTGATAATGTTGTTGCAATTCAGGAAAAAACGACTCCTCCAATCCAGGAGTAAAAACTTTATTGGCTCAAGGAGAGCTTCACAAAAGTTGCTAAACAAAGTTGCAACGTTTCGGTTAATACTAAACCTTCTTCAGGCTAACTGTAGTTTGAAATTCAACTCTTGGTTTTATCGTCGTTCCTCAGCCAGACTGGCGCTACCGTACAGGTGCTCAGGTTAACGGGTCTGGCTAAAATGGAGACGTGGCAGTAATAGGACCCCTTTTATATACGGCCCCGTGAGGCGTTCATGAGTGTCCGTCAATTGGGGATTAATGTTCCAGAATTGTTTTTTTGTATTTTTAAAAAAATAATTAAGAATTTAAATATGATTGCCTTCTCCATTAAGCCTGACCGTGTTGATTATGCAGTACAGTGATGACAATTAAAACATTCCTTATTATAATAATGATGAAGCACAAACACAAACTCAAGGAACAAACCCCATCCACATTGTATGTGAAAATGTACATTTAAATCAAAACTGTTCTTTTCCCACTAATTAGAGAAAGGGAGGGAGAGGGGAAACCAGAAAACGAGGGAGAGGCACGGGCTGGATTAGGGTGGAGAGAGTTAATCTCGGCGTCCTAGACGCCGAGATTGAAGGCACTGTCCATCATCCCTCTCATCCCGGGATCACCTCCCCTCCACTCCGTGCATTGGGGTTAGTAACAAAAGATTAGGACCAAAGTGAGGGTTAAGGTTAATTATGAATTTAAGATTAGGGTTGGGATGGGATAGAAAGAACCAGAGTTAGGGTTAAAATGAGTTAGGGTTAGAAATAAAAACCTAGGGTTAGGGTTAGAATAGAAAGAGCCAGGGTTAGGATTAGCCTTAAGGGTTAGGGTTAAGATGTGGGGTCAGAATTGAGGTTAGGATAAGGTTAGGGTTAGGATTAGGACCAGGGTTCGGGTTAGGGTTAGGGCTAGGGTTAGGGTTAGGTTAGGGTTAGGGTTAGGGTTAGGGTTAGGGTTAGGGTGAAGGGGATTTAATCCTGGCGTCACAGACGCCAAGATTGAAAGCACTGTCCATCAATCCCTCTCATCCCGGGATCACCTCGCCACCACTCCGTATCCGAGGGCTGAAAGAAGCCCAGATTAGGGTTAGAACAGGTTAGGGTTAGAAAAAACCAAGATTAGGAATAAATTAAAATTCGATTTAAAGCCAAATTTAGGGTTAGGATTAGGGCCCGGGTTAGGGTTAGGATTAGAGCCCGGGGTAGGGTTAGGATTAAGGCCCGGGTTAGGGTTAGAATTAGGGCCAGGGTTAGGGTTAGAATTAAGGCCAAGGTTAGGGTTAGAGCCAATATTTAGGTTAAGAAACCAAGAAAGAGAGAAGAAGAACACCAGGTAAGTAGGATCTGATTTAAATGTCCTCGTATTTTCCTTTTTCAGAACAAGATTACCCTCTAGTGGACAAAAGCGGGAAAAACATTTTCACCGAAATTTACCAAGCCTCATCCCCATGTCTTTGGCCTTAAGTCGGCTCCAGTTTGGGAGAGACATGTATGATTTTTTTACAGGCGTTCTGAGGTCATCTTTGTCTGGCGTGACGGTGAGTTCCTGGCATTCTTCAAACAAGATGAGGAGGTCCTCCTCATGGAATCTGTCCACGTCACCTGATGGAAGAGCTGGGAGTGAAGTCTGCCGTGAAGTTCCGGAAGGAGGGTTTGGTCCAACCACCTGGGGGGTCAACGTGGGAGGAGGGAGAGAATCTTCCTCCGTCTGGCATGGAGAGGGTCTGTGTGGCGCCGGCAGGGTGCGCTGCAGAGAGAGTTTAGGCAGCGTACCTGGTTTGGTTAGGATGGTGCGTTTGGGCCTCCGCTGCTTCGGCTCCCTGTCCAGCCGTCTGTCGTCCACATCTGGGGATGGATCCAGGTCTCGTGTGGACCTGTTGATGTCCCGTCGTGGACCCTGTCCCTTCCGAAGCGTCTGGGCTTGGGTGGGGGGACCCCTTTTCCTCACCGTCGGACAGTCGGGTCACGAGATGCGCCTCAGCCTGTCGCACCGTCTCTGGTGCCAGGCGTCTGCCGAGGTTGCGTCGTGCCCACTTAGCGGCAACGTCAAAAGGCTGCTCCCAGTCAGAATTTCTGAATGTTTTTAGTTTAAATGTCTCTTCCTCAATGACATCTGTATAGTGGTCTGTCAATATGAGGAGAGTGTTATGGGCCCAGTTCTTTGCATTATCATAAATGAGGTCCAACGTTTTTTCGGATGGCGTCGAAGGTTTGATGATCGTCGAGAGGGTGTGTGTCATTCCCTCCATCATGGCCGGAAGTTCATCTTTCGACACATTCTGTAAATGATGCGTGGCCTTAATGATTTTATGTATGATGCGTACCTTAGTTTTAAAATCACGGTCGGTGGGCCGATGCTGTCCCTCGACGATCCGTGTCCGGTATGCGCCACCACTTTTGTCGATCTGGAGCCCCTCCGTCACATGATCGAACGTTTGGTGGAGATCGCTGGATCCATCGGGGACGTTGAGGGACAGTGTTAAGGTGTAGGTGACTGTACTGCGCAGGTACGGCGCCCCGTTGTCTGGAACGGGACGCGTCACGTCGGGGGGCAGGGGGGCCCCGAGTGACCGATGCGTGGGAGCGTCTATGGCCGTCTGGGACGCAGCGGGGGGCATCATGGTGGTAACGTCGGAGTAATAACGTCTCTGGGGAGGCTGTGGCACATACCTGTGTCTTCTCCGACGCCCCCGTAATGCACCGTCGTCCAGTCGTCGTCATCATATTCGGCCATTTTGTGTCGAGTCGTCTTGGTTCGGTAATAGAATTCAAAAAAAGGGGACGACTCCTCCGATCCAGGAGTAAAAACTTTATTCACCCAAACAGGGACTTAAACCAAATTAGCAACGTTTCGGTTTCTGCTAAACCTTCTTCAGGCTAACTGTAGTTCAAACACAACACTTGGTTTATCGTCGCTCCTGAGCCAGACTGGCGCTACCGTGCAGGTGCTCAGGTTAACGGGTCTGGCTAAAATGGAGACGTGGCAGTAATGGGACACTTTTTATATACGGCCCGTGAGGCGTTCATGAGTGTCCGTCAATTGGGGATGACGTAATTGTTCCGGAATTGTTTTGTTTGAAATTAATTTAGAGATTTGGAAGTGATTGCCTGCTCCATCAAGCCTAACCGTTGTTAATTGTGCAGTACAGTCATGTGATGTTACATTATACAAAATTGTCATTTTCACACCGATCAGACAGAGAGAGTGGAGAGGGAAACCGGAAAACGAAGGAGAGGCACGGGCGAGTTAGGGTGAAGGGGATTTAATCCTGGCGTCACAGACGCCAAGATTGAAAGCACTGTCCATCAATCCCTCTCATCCCGGGATCACCTCGCCACCACTCCGTATCCGAGGGCTGAAAGAAGCCCAGATTAGGGTTAGAACAGGTTAGGGTTAGAAAAAACCAAGATTAGGAATAAATTAAAATTCGATTTAAAGCCAAATTTAGGGTTAGGATTAGGGCCCGGGTTAGGGTTAGGATTAGAGCCCGGGGTAGGGTTAGGATTAAGGCCCGGGTTAGGGTTAGAATTAGGGCCAGGGTTAGGGTTAGAATTAAGGCCAAGGTTAGGGTTAGAGCCAATATTTAGGTTAAGAAACCAAGAAAGAGAGAAGAAGAACACCAGGTAAGTAGGATCTGATTTAAATGTCCTCGTATTTTCCTTTTTCAGAACAAGATTACCCTCTAGTGGAAAAAAACAAAAAAAACATTTTCACCGAAATTTACCAAGCCTCATCCCCATGTCTTTGGCCTTAAGTCGGCTCCAGTTTGGGAGAGACATGTATGATTTTTTTACAGGCGTTCTGAGGTCATCTTTGTCTGGCGTGACGGTGAGTTCCTGGCATTCTTCAAACAAGATGAGGAGGTCCTCCTCATGGAATCTGTCCACGTCACCTGATGGAAGAGCTGGGAGTGAAGTCTGCCGTGAAGTTCCGGAAGGAGGGTTTGGTCCAACCACCTGGGGGGTCAACGTGGGAGGAGGGAGAGAATCTTCCTCCGTCTGGCATGGAGAGGGTCTGTGTGGCGCCGGCAGGGTGCGCTGCAGAGAGAGTTTAGGCAGCGTACCTGGTTTGGTTAGGATGGTGCGTTTGGGCCTCCGCTGCTTCGGCTCCCTGTCCAGCCGTCTGTCGTCCACATCTGGGGATGGATCAGGTCTCGTGTGGACCTGTTGATGTCCCGTCGTGGACCCTGTCCCTTCCGGCGTCTGGGCTTGGGTGGGGGACCCCTTTTCCTCACCGTCGGACAGTCGGGTCACGAGATGCGCCTCAGCCTGTCGCACCGTCTCTGGTGCCAGGCGTCTGCCGAGGTTGCGTCGTGCCCACTTAGCGGCAACGTCAAAAGGCTGCTCCCAGTCAGAATTTCTGAATGTTTTTAGTTTAAATGTCTCTTCCTCAATGACATCTGTATAGTGGTCTGTCAATATGAGGAGAGTGTTATGGGCCCAGTTCTTTGCATTATCATAAATGAGGTCCAACGTTTTTTCGGATGGCGTCGAAGGTTTGATGATCGTCGAGAGGGTGTGTGTCATTCCCTCCATCATGGCCGGAAGTTCATCTTTCGACACATTCTGTAAATGATGCGTGGCCTTAATGATTTTATGTATGATGCGTACCTTAGTTTTAAAATCACGGTCGGTGGACGATGCTGTCCCTCGACGATCCGTGTCCGGTATGCGCCACCACTTTTGTCGATCTGGAGCCCCTCCGTCACATGATCGAACGTTTGGTGGAGATCGCTGGATCCATCGGGGACGTTGAGGGACAGTGTTAAGGTGTAGGTGACTGTACTGCGCAGGTACGGCGCCCCGTTGTCTGGAACGGGGACGCGTCACGTCGGGGGGGCAGGGGGCCCCGAGTGACCGATGCGTGGGAGCGTCTATGGCCGTCTGGGACGCAGCGGGGGGCATCATGGTGGTAACGTCGGAGTAATAACGTCTCTGGGGAGGCTGTGGCACATACCTGTGTCTTCTCCGACGCCCCCGTAATGCACCGTCGTCCAGTCGTCGTCATCATATTCGGCCATTTTGTGTCGAGTCGTCTTGGTTCGGTAATAGAATTCAAAAAAGGGGGACGACTCCTCCGATCCAGGAGTAAAACTTTATTCACCCAAACAGGGACTTAAACCAAATTAGCAACGTTTCGGTTTCTGCTAAACCTTCTTCAGGCTAACTGTAGTTCAAACACAACACTTGGTTTATCGTCGCTCCTGAGCCAGACTGGGCGCTACCGTGCAGGTGCTCAGGTTAACGGGTCTGGCTAAAATGGAGACGTGGCAGTAATGGGACACTTTTTATATACGGCCCGTGAGGCGTTCATGAGTGTCCGTCAATTGGGGATGACGTAATTGTTCCGGAATTGTTTTGTTTGAAATTAATTTAGAGATTTGGAAGTGATTGCCTGCTCCATCAAGCCTAACCGTTGTTAATTGTGCAGTACAGTCATGTGATGTTACATTATACAAAATTGTCATTTTCACACCGATCAGACAGAGAGAGTGGAGAGGGAAACCGGAAAACGAAGGAGAGGCACGGGCGAGTTAGGGTGAAGGGGATTTAATCCTGGCGTCACAGACGCCAAGATTGAAAGCACTGTCCATCAATCCCTCTCATCCCGGGATCACCTCGCCACCACTCCGTATCCGAGGGCTGAAAGAAGCCCAGATTAGGGTTAGAACAGGTTAGGGTTAGAAAAAACCAAGATTAGGAATAAATTAAAATTCGATTTAAAGCCAAATTTAGGGTTAGGATTAGGGCCCGGGTTAGGGTTAGGATTAGAGCCCGGGGTAGGGTTAGGATTAAGGCCCGGGTTAGGGTTAGAATTAGGGCCAGGGTTAGGGTTAGAATTAAGGCCAAGGTTAGGGTTAGAGCCAATATTTAGGTTAAGAAACCAAGAAAGAGAGAAGAAGAACACCAGGTAAGTAGGATCTGATTTAAATGTCCTCGTATTTTCCTTTTTCAGAACAAGATTACCCTCTAGTGGACAAAAGCGGGAAAAACATTTTCACCGAAATTTACCAAGCCTCATCCCCATGTCTTTGGCCTTAAGTCGGCTCCAGTTTGGGAGAGACATGTATGATTTTTTTACAGGCGTTCTGAGGTCATCTTTGTCTGGCGTGACGGTGAGTTCCTGGCATTCTTCAAACAAGATGAGGAGGTCCTCCTCATGGAATCTGTCCACGTCACCTGATGGAAGAGCTGGGAGTGAAGTCTGCCGTGAAGTTCCGGAAGGAGGGTTTGGTCCAACCACCTGGGGGTCAACGTGGGAGGAGGGAGAGAATCTTCCTCCGTCTGGCATGGAGAGGGTCTGTGTGGCGCCGGCAGGGTGCGCTGCAGAGAGAGTTTAGGCAGCGTACCTGGTTTGGTTAGGATGGTGCGTTTGGGCCTCCGCTGCTTCGGCTCCCTGTCCAGCCGTCTGTCGTCCACATCTGGGGATGGATCAGGTCTCGTGTGGACCTGTTGATGTCCCGTCGTGGACCCTGTCCCTTCCGAAGCGTCTGGGCTTGGGTGGGGGGACCCCTTTTCCTCACCGTCGGACAGTCGGGTCACGAGATGCGCCTCAGCCTGTCGCACCGTCTCTGGTGCCAGGCGTCTGCCGAGGTGCGTCGTGCCCACTTAGCGGCAACGTCAAAAGGCTGCTCCCAGTCAGAATTTCTGAATGTTTTTAGTTTAAATGTCTCTTCCTCAATGACATCTGTATAGTGGTCTGTCAATATGAGGAGAGTGTTATGGGCCCAGTTCTTTGCATTATCATAAATGAGGTCCAACGTTTTTTCGGATGGCGTCGGAAGGTTTGATGATCGTCGAGAGGGTGTGTGTCATTCCCTCCATCATGGCCGGAAGTTCATCTTTCGACACATTCTGTAAATGATGCGTGGCCTTAATGATTTTATGTATGATGCGTACCTTAGTTTTAAAATCACGGTCGGTGGAAGATGCTGTCCCTCGACGATCCGTGTCCGGTATGCGCCACCACTTTTGTCGATCTGGAGCCCCTCCGTCACATGATCGAACGTTTGGTGGAGATCGCTGGATCCATCGGGGACGTTGAGGACAGTGTTAGGTGTAGGTGACTGTACTGCGCAGGTACGGCGCCCCGTTGTCTGGAACGGGAGCGCGTCACGTCGGGGGGCAGGGGGCCCCCAGTGACCGATGCGTGGGAGCGTCTATGGCCGTCTGGGACGCAGCGGGGGGCATCATGGTGGTAACGTCGGAGTAATAACGTCTCTGGGGAGGCTGTGGCACATACCTGTGTCTTCTCCGCGCCCCCGTAATGCACCGTCGTCCAGTCGTCGTCATCATATTCGGCCATTTTGTGTCGAGTCGTCTTGGTTCGGTAATAGAATTCAAAAAAGGGGACGACTCCTCCGATCCAGGAGTAAAAACTTTATTCACCCAAACAGGGACTTAAACCAAATTAGCAACGTTTCGGTTTCTGCTAAACCTTCTTCAGGCTAACTGTAGTTCAAACACAACACTTGGTTTATCGTCGCTCCTGAGCCAGACTGGCGCTACCGTGCAGGTGCTCAGGTTAACGGGTCTGGCTAAAATGGAGACGTGGCAGTAATGAGACACTTTTTATATACGGCCCGTGAGGCGTTCATGAGTGTCCGTCAATTGGGGATGACGTAATTGTTCCGGAATTGTTTTGTTTGAAATTAATTTAGAGATTTGGAAGTGATTGCCTGCTCCATCAAGCCTAACCGTTGTTAATTGTGCAGTACAGTCATGTGATGTTACATTATACAAAATTGTCATTTTCACACCGATCAGACAGAGAGAGTGGAGAGGGAAACCGGAAAACGAAGGAGAGGCACGGGCGAGTTAGGGTGAAGGGGATTTAATCCTGGCGTCACAGACGCCAAGATTGAAAGCACTGTCCATCAATCCCTCTCATCCCGGGATCACCTCGCCACCACTCCGTATCCGAGGGCTGAAAGAAGCCCAGATTAGGGTTAGAACAGGTTAGGGTTAGAAAAACCAAGATTAGGAATAAATTAAAATTCGATTTAAAGCCAAATTTAGGGTTAGGATTAGGGCCCGGGTTAGGGTTAGGATTAGAGCCCGGGGTAGGGTTAGGATTAAGGCCCGGGTTAGGGTTAGAATTAGGGCCAGGGTTAGGGTTAGAATTAAGGCCAAGGTTAGGGTTAGAGCCAATATTTAGGTTAAGAAACCAAGAAAGAGAGAAGAAGAACACCAGGTAAGTAGGATCTGATTTAAATGTCCTCGTATTTTCCTTTTTCAGAACAAGATTACCCTCTAGTGGACAAAAGCGGGAAAAACATTTTCACCGAAATTTACCAAGCCTCATCCCCATGTCTTTGGCCTTAAGTCGGCTCCAGTTTGGGAGAGACATGTATGATTTTTTACAGGCGTTCTGAGGTCATCTTTGTCTGGCGTGACGGTGAGTTCCTGGCATTCTTCAAACAAGATGAGGAGGTCCTCCTCATGGAATCTGTCCACGTCACCTGATGGAAGAGCTGGGAGTGAAGTCTGCCGTGAAGTTCCGGAAGGAGGGTTTGGTCCAACCACCTGGGGGGTCAACGTGGGAGGAGGGAGAGAATCTTCCTCCGTCTGGCATGGAGAGGGTCTGTGTGGCGCCGGCAGGGTGCGCTGCAGAGAGAGTTTAGGCAGCGTACCTGGTTTGGTTAGGATGGTGCGTTTGGGCCTCCGCTGCTTCGGCTCCCTGTCCAGCCGTCTGTCGTCCACATCTGGGGATGGATCAGGTCTCGTGTGGACCTGTTGATGTCCCGTCGTGGACCCTGTCCCTTCCGAAGCGTCTGGGCTTGGGTGGGGGGACCCCTTTTCCTCACCGTCGGACAGTCGGGTCACGAGATGCGCCTCAGCCTGTCGCACCGTCTCTGGTGCCAGGCGTCTGCCGAGGTTGCGTCGTGCCCACTTAGCGGCAACGTCAAAAGGCTGCTCCCAGTCAGAATTTCTGAATGTTTTTAGTTTAAATGTCTCTTCCTCAATGACATCTGTATAGTGGTCTGTCAATATGAGGAGAGTGTTATGGGCCCAGTTCTTTGCATTATCATAAATGAGGTCCAACGTTTTTTCGGATGGCGTCGAAGGTTTGATGATCGTCGAGAGGGTGTGTGTCATTCCCTCCATCATGGCCGGAAGTTCATCTTTCGACACATTCTGTAAATGATGCGTGGCCTTAATGATTTTATGTATGATGCGTACCTTAGTTTTAAAATCACGGTCGGTGGACGATGCTGTCCCTCGGCGATCCGTGTCCGGTATGCGCCACCACTTTTGTCGATCTGGAGCCCCTCCGTCACATGATCGAACGTTTGGTGGAGATCGCTGGATCCATCGGGGACGTTGAGGACAG
Organism: Lagocephalus sceleratus; assembly: GCA_911728415.1. Classification (NCBI taxonomy): domain Eukaryota; kingdom Metazoa; phylum Chordata; class Actinopteri; order Tetraodontiformes; family Tetraodontidae; genus Lagocephalus; species Lagocephalus sceleratus. The sequence goes on from CAJVRN010000040.1 coordinate 13,136,288, forward strand.
TGTTAAGGTGTAGGTGACTGTACTGCGCAGGTACGGCGCCCCGTTGTCTGGAACGGGGACGCGTCACGTCGGGGGGGGCAGGGGGCCCCAGTGACCGTGCGTGGGAGCGTCTATGGCCGTCTGGGACGCAGCGGGGGGGCATCATGGTGGTAACGTCGGAGTAATAACGTCTCTGGGGAGGCTGTGGCACATACCTGTGTCTTCTCCGACGCCCCCGTAATGCACCGTCGTCCAGTCGTCGTCATCATATTCGGCCATTTTGTGTCGAGTCGTCTTGGTTCGGTAATAGAATTCAAAAAAAGGGGGACGACTCCTCCGATCCAGGAGTAAAAACTTTATTCACCCAAACAGGGACTTAAACCAAATTAGCAACGTTTCGGTTTCTGCTAAACCTTCTTCAGGCTAACTGTAGTTCAAACACAACACTTGGTTTATCGTCGCTCCTGAGCCAGACTGGCGCTACCGTGCAGGTGCTCAGGTTAACGGGTCTGGCTAAAATGGAGACGTGGCAGTAATGGGACACTTTTTATATACGGCCCGTGAGGCGTTCATGAGTGTCCGTCAATTGGGGATGACGTAATTGTTCCGGAATTGTTTTGTTTGAAATTAATTTAGAGATTTGGAAGTGATTGCCTGCTCCATCAAGCCTAACCGTTGTTAATTGTGCAGTACAGTCATGTGATGTTACATTATACAAAATTGTCATTTCACACCGATCAGACAGAGAGAGTGGAGAGGGAAACCGGAAAACGAAGGAGAGGCACGGGCGAGTTAGGGTGAAGGGGATTTAATCCTGGCGTCACAGACGCCAAGATTGAAAGCACTGTCCATCAATCCCTCTCATCCCGGGATCACCTCGCCACCACTCCGTATCCGAGGGCTGAAAGAAGCCCAGATTAGGGTTAGAACAGGTTAGGGTTAGAAAAAACCAAGATTAGGAATAAATTAAAATTCGATTTAAAGCCAAATTTAGGGTTAGGATTAGGGCCCGGGTTAGGGTTAGGATTAGAGCCCGGGGTAGGGTTAGGATTAAGGCCCGGGTTAGGGTTAGAATTAGGGCCAGGGTTAGGGTTAGAATTAAGGCCAAGGTTAGGGTTAGAGCCAATATTTAGGTTAAGAAACCAAGAAAGAGAGAAGAAGAACACCAGGTAAGTAGGATCTGATTTAAATGTCCTCGTATTTTCCTTTTTCAGAACAAGATTACCCTCTAGTGGACAAAAGCGGGAAAAACATTTTCACCGAAATTTACCAAGCCTCATCCCCATGTCTTTGGCCTTAAGTCGGCTCCAGTTTGGGAGAGACATGTATGATTTTTTTACAGGCGTTCTGAGGTCATCTTTGTCTGGCGTGACGGTGAGTTCCTGGCATTCTTCAAACAAGATGAGGAGGTCCTCCTCATGGAATCTGTCCACGTCACCTGATGGAAGAGCTGGGAGTGAAGTCTGCCGTGAAGTTCCGGAAGGAGGGTTTGGTCCAACCACCTGGGGGTCAACGTGGGAGGAGGGAGAGAATCTTCCTCCGTCTGGCATGGAGAGGGTCTGTGTGGCGCCGGCAGGGTGCGCTGCAGAGAGAGTTTAGGCAGCGTACCTGGTTTGGTTAGGATGGTGCGTTTGGGCCTCCGCTGCTTCGGCTCCCTGTCCAGCCGTCTGTCGTCCACATCTGGGGATGGATCAGGTCTCGTGTGGACCTGTTGATGTCCCGTCGTGGACCCTGTCCCTTCCGAAGCGTCTGGGCTTGGGTGGGGGGGACCCCTTTTCCTCACCGTCGGACAGTCGGGTCACGAGATGCGCCTCAGCCTGTCGCACCGTCTCTGGTGCCAGGCGTCTGCCGAGGTTGCGTCGTGCCCACTTAGCGGCAACGTCAAAAGGCTGCTCCCAGTCAGAATTTCTGAATGTTTTTTAGTTTAAATGTCTCTTCCTCAATGACATCTGTATAGTGGTCTGTCAATATGAGGAGAGTGTTATGGGCCCAGTTCTTTGCATTATCATAAATGAGGTCCAACGTTTTTTTCGGATGGCGTCGAAGGTTTGATGATCGTCGAGAGGGTGTGTGTCATTCCCTCCATCATGGCGGAAGTTCATCTTTCGACACATTCTGTAAATGATGCGTGGCCTTAATGATTTTATGTATGATGCGTACCTTAGTTTTAAAATCACGGTCGGTGGGCGATGCTGTCCCTCGACGATCCGTGTCGGTATGCGCCACCACTTTTTGTCGATCTGGAGCCCCTCCGTCACATGATCGAACGTTTGGTGGAGATCGCTGGATCCATCGGGGACGTTGAGGGACAGTGTTAAGGTGTAGGTGACTGTACTGCGCAGGTACGGCGCCCCGTTGTCTGGAACAGGGACGCGTCACGTCGGGGGGCAGGGGGCCCCGAGTGACCGATGCGTGGGAGCGTCTATGGCCGTCTGGGACGCAGCGGGGGGCATCATGGTGGTAACGTCGGAGTAATAACGTCTCTGGGGAGGCTGTGGCACATACCTGTGTCTTCTCCGACGCCCCCGTAATGCACCGTCGTCCAGTCGTCGTCATCATATTCGGCCATTTTGTGTCGAGTCGTCTTGGTTCGGTAATAGAATTCAAAAAAGGGGACGACTCCTCCGATCCAGGAGTAAAAACTTTATTCACCCAAACAGGGACTTAAACCAAATTAGCAACGTTTCGGTTTCTGCTAAACCTTCTTCAGGCTAACTGTAGTTCAAACACAACACTTGGTTTATCGTCGCTCCTGAGCCAGACTGGCGCTACCGTGCAGGTGCTCAGGTTAACGGGTCTGGCTAAAATGGAGACGTGGCAGTAATGGGACACTTTTTATATACGGCCCGTGAGGCGTTCATGAGTGTCCGTCAATTGGGGATGACGTAATTGTTCCGGAATTGTTTTGTTTGAAATTAATTTAGAGATTTGGAAGTGATTGCCTGCTCCATCAAGCCTAACCGTTGTTAATTGTGCAGTACAGTCATGTGATGTTACATTATACAAAATTGTCATTTTCACACCGATCAGACAGAGAGAGTGGGAGGGAAACCGGAAAACGAAGGAGAGGCACGGGCGAGTTAGGGTGAAGGGGATTTAATCCTGGCGTCACAGACGCCAAGATTGAAAGCACTGTCCATCAATCCCTCTCATCCCGGGATCACCTCGCCACCACTCCGTATCCGAGGGCTGAAAGAAGCCCAGATTAGGGTTAGAACAGGTTAGGGTTAGAAAAAACCAAGATTAGGAATAAATTAAAATTCGATTTAAAGCCAAATTTAGGGTTAGGATTAGGGGCCCGGGTTAGGGTTAGGATTAGAGCCCGGGGTAGGGTTAGGATTAAGGCCCGGGTTAGGGTTAGAATTAGGGCCAGGGTTAGGGGTTAGAATTAAGGCCAAGGTTAGGGTTAGAGCCAATATTTAGGTTAAGAAACCAAGAAAGAGAGAAGAAGAACACCAGGTAAGTAGGATCTGATTTAAATGTCCTCGTATTTTCCTTTTTCAGAACAAGATTACCCTCTAGTGGACAAAAGCGGGAAAAACATTTTCACCGAAATTTACCAAGCCTCATCCCCATGTCTTTGGCCTTAAGTCGGCTCCAGTTTGGGAGAGACATGTATGATTTTTTTACAGGCGTTCTGAGGTCATCTTTGTCTGGCGTGACGGTGAGTTCCTGGCATTCTTCAAACAAGATGAGGAGGTCCTCCTCATGGAATCTGTCCACGTCACCTGATGGAAGAGCTGGGAGTGAAGTCTGCCGTGAAGTTCCGGAAGGAGGGTTTGGTCCAACCACCTGGGGGTCAACGTGGGAGGAGGGAGAGAATCTTCCTCCGTCTGGCATGGAGAGGGTCTGTGTGGCGCCGGCAGGTGCGCTGCAGAGAGAGTTTAGGCAGCGTACCTGGTTTGGTTAGGATGGTGCGTTTGGGCCTCCGCTGCTTGGCTCCCTGTCCAGCCGTCTGTCGTCCACATCTGGGGATGGATCCAGGTCTCGTGTGGACCTGTTGATGTCCCGTCGTGGACCCTGTCCCTTCCGAAGCGTCTGGGCTTGGGTGGGGGACCCCTTTTCCTCACCGTCGGACAGTCGGGTCACGAGATGCGCCTCAGCCTGTCGCACCGTCTCTGGTGCCAGGCGTCTGCCGAGGATGTGCGTCGTGCCCACTTAGCGGCAACGTCAAAAGGCTGCTCCCAGTCAGAATTTCTGAATGTTTTTAGTTTAAATGTCTCTTCCTCAATGACATCTGTATAGTGGTCTGTCAATATGAGGAGAGTGTTATGGGCCCAGTTCTTTGCATTATCATAAATGAGGTCCAACGTTTTTTCGGATGGCGTCGAAGGTTTGATGATCGTCGAGAGGGTGTGTGTCATTCCCTCCATCATGGCCGGAAGTTCATCTTTCGACACATTCTGTAAATGATGCGTGGCCTTAATGATTTTATGTATGATGCGTACCTTAGTTTTAAAATCACGGTCGGTGGACGATGCTGTCCCTCGACGATCCGTGTCCGGTATGCGCCACCACTTTTGTCGATCTGGAGCCCCTCCGTCACATGATCGAACGTTTGGTGGAGATCGCTGGATCCATCGGGGACGTTGAGGGACAGTGTTAAGGTGTAGGTGACTGTACTGCGCAGGTACGGCGCCCCGTTGTCTGGAACGGGACGCGTCACGTCGGGGGGCAGGGGGCCCCGAGTGACCGATGCGTGGGAGCGTCTATGGCCGTCTGGGGACGCAGCGGGGGCATCATGGTGGTAACGTCGGAGTAATAACGTCTCTGGGGAGGCTGTGGCACATACCTGTGTCTTCTCCGACGCCCCCGTAATGCACCGTCGTCCAGTCGTCGTCATCATATTCGGCCATTTTGTGTCGAGTCGTCTTGGTTCGGTAATAGAATTCAAAAAAGGGGGACGACTCCTCCGATCCAGGAGTAAAAACTTTATTCACCCAAACAGGGACTTAAACCAAATTAGCAACGTTTCGGTTTCTGCTAAACCTTCTTCAGGCTAACTGTAGTTCAAACACAACACTTGGTTTATCGTCGCTCCTGAGCCAGACTGGCGCTACCGTGCAGGTGCTCAGGTTAACGGGTCTGGCTAAAATGGAGACGTGGCAGTAATGGGACACTTTTTATATACGGCCCGTGAGGCGTTCATGAGTGTCCGTCAATTGGGGATGACGTAATTGTTCCGGAATTGTTTTGTTTGAAATTAATTTAGAGATTTGGAAGTGATTGCCTGCTCCATCAAGCCTAACCGTTGTTAATTGTGCAGTACAGTCATGTGATGTTACATTATACAAAATTGTCATTTCACACCGATCAGACAGAGAGAGTGGAGAGGGAAACCGGAAAACGAAGGAGAGGCACGGGCGAGTTAGGGTGAAGGGGATTTAATCCTGGCGTCACAGACGCCAAGATTGAAAGCACTGTCCATCAATCCCTCTCATCCCGGGATCACCTCGCCACCACTCCGTATCCGAGGGCTGAAAGAAGCCCAGATTAGGGTTAGAACAGGTTAGGGTTAGAAAAAACCAAGATTAGGAATAAATTAAAATTCGATTTAAAGCCAAATTTAGGGTTAGGATTAGGGCCCGGGTTAGGGTTAGGATTAGAGCCCGGGGTAGGGTTAGGATTAAGGCCCGGGTTAGGGTTAGAATTAGGGCCAGGGTTAGGGTTAGAATTAAGGCCAAGCTTAGGGTTAGAGCCAATATTTAGGTTAAGAAACCAAGAAGAGAGAAGAAGAACACCAGGTAAGTAGGATCTGATTTAAATGTCCTCGTATTTTCCTTTTTCAGAACAAGATTACCCTCTAGTGGACAAAAGCGGGAAAAACATTTTCACCGAAATTTACCAAGCCTCATCCCCATGTCTTTGGCCTTAAGTCGGCTCCAGTTTGGGAGAGACATGTATGATTTTTTACAGGCGTTCTGAGGTCATCTTTGTCTGGCGTGACGGTGAGTTCCTGGCATTCTTCAAACAAGATGAGGAGGTCCTCCTCATGGAATCTGTCCACGTCACCTGATGGAAGAGCTGGGAGTGAAGTCTGCCGTGAAGTTCCGGAAGGAGGGTTTGGTCCAACCACCTGGGGGGTCAACGTGGGAGGAGGGAGAGAATCTTCCTCCGTCTGGCATGGAGAGGGTCTGTGTGGCGCCGGCAGGGTGCGCTGCAGAGAGAGTTTAGGCAGCGTACCTGGTTTGGTTAGGATGGTGCGTTTGGGCCTCCGCTGCTTCGGCTCCCTGTCCAGCCGTCTGTCGTCCACATCTGGGGATGGATCAGGTCTCGTGTGGACCTGTTGATGTCCCGTCGTGGACCCTGTCCCTTCCGAAGCGTCTGGGCTTGGGTGGGGGACCCCTTTTCCTCACCGTCGGACAGTCGGGTCACGAGATGCGCCTCAGCCTGTCGCACCGTCTCTGGTGCCAGGCGTCTGCCGAGGTTGCGTCGTGCCCACTTAGCGGCAACGTCAAAAGGCTGCTCCCAGTCAGAATTTCTGAATGTTTTTAGTTTAAATGTCTCTTCCTCAATGACATCTGTATAGTGGTCTGTCAATATGAGGAGAGTGTTATGGGCCCAGTTCTTTGCATTATCATAAATGAGGTCCAACGTTTTTCGGATGGCGTCGAAGGTTTGATGATCGTCGAGAGGGTGTGTGTCATTCCCTCCATCATGGCCGGAAGTTCATCTTTCGACACATTCTGTAAATGATGCGTGGCCTTAATGATTTTATGTATGATGCGTACCTTAGTTTTAAAATCACGGTCGGTGGACGATGCTGTCCCTCGGCGATCCGTGTCCGGTATGCGCCACCACTTTTGTCGATCTGGAGCCCCTCCGTCACATGATCGAACGTTTGGTGGAGATCGCTGGATCCATCGGGGACGTTGAGGGACAGTGTTAAGGTGTAGGTGACTGTACTGCGCAGGTACGGCGCCCCGTTGTCTGGAACGGGACGCGTCACGTCGGGGGGCAGGGGGCCCCGAGTGACCGATGCGTGGGAGCGTCTATGGCCGTCTGGGACGCAGCGGGGGGCATCATGGTGGTAACGTCGGAGTAATAACGTCTCTGGGGAGGCTGTGGCACATACCTGTGTCTTCTCCGCGCCCCCGTAATGCACCGTCGTCCAGTCGTCGTCATCATATTCGGCCATTTTGTGTCGAGTCGTCTTGGTTCGGTAATAGAATTCAAAAAAAGGGGGCGACTCCTCCGATCCAGGAGTAAAAACTTTATTCACCCAAACAGGGACTTAAACCAAATTAGCAACGTTTCGGTTTCTGCTAAACCTTCTTCAGGCTAACTGTAGTTCAAACACAACACTTGGTTTATCGTCGCTCCTGAGCCAGACTGGCGCTACCGTGCAGGTGCTCAGGTTAACGGGTCTGGCTAAAATGGAGACGTGGCAGTAATGGGACACTTTTTATATACGGCCCGTGAGGCGTTCATGAGTGTCCGTCAATTGGGGATGACGTAATTGTTCCGGAATTGTTTTGTTTGAAATTAATTTAGAGATTTGGAAGTGATTGCCTGCTCCATCAAGCCTAACCGTTGTTAATTGTGCAGTACAGTCATGTGATGTTACATTATACAAAATTGTCATTTTCACACCGATCAGACAGAGAGAGTGGAGAGGGAAACCGGAAAACGAAGGAGAGGCACGGGCGAGTTAGGGTGAAGGGGATTTAATCCTGGCGTCACAGACGCCAAGATTGAAAGCACTGTCCATCAATCCCTCTCATCCCGGGATCACCTCGCCACCACTCCGTATCCGAGGGCTGAAAGAAGCCCAGATTAGGGTTAGAACAGGTTAGGGTTAGAAAAAACCAAGATTAGGAATAAATTAAAATTCGATTTAAAGCCAAATTTAGGGTTAGGATTAGGGCCCGGGTTAGGGTTAGGATTAGAGCCCGGGGTAGGGTTAGGATTAAGGCCCGGGTTAGGGTTAGAATTAGGGCCAGGGTTAGGGTTAGAATTAAGGCCAAGGTTAGGGTTAGAGCCAATATTTAGGTTAAGAAACCAAGAAAGAGAAGAAGAACACCAGGTAAGTAGGATCTGATTTAAATGTCCTCGTATTTTCCTTTTTCAGAACAAGATTACCCTCTAGTGGACAAAAGCGGGAAAAACATTTTCACCGAAATTTACCAAGCCTCATCCCCATGTCTTTGGCCTTAAGTCGGCTCCAGTTTGGGAGAGACATGTATGATTTTTTACAGGCGTTCTGAGGTCATCTTTGTCTGGCGTGACGGTGAGTTCCTGGCATTCTTCAAACAAGATGAGGAGGTCCTCCTCATGGAATCTGTCCACGTCACCTGATGGAAGAGCTGGGAGTGAAGTCTGCCGTGAAGTTCCGGAAGGAGGGTTTGGTCCAACCACCTGGGGGTCAACGTGGGAGGAGGAGAGAATCTTCCTCCGTCTGGCATGGAGAGGGTCTGTGTGGCGCCGGCAGGGTGCGCTGCAGAGAGAGTTTAGGCAGCGTACCTGGTTTGGTTAGGATGGTGCGTTTGGGCCTCCGCTGCTTCGGCTCCCTGTCCAGCCGTCTGTCGTCCACATCTGGGGATGGATCAGGTCTCGTGTGGACCTGTTGATGTCCCGTCGTGGACCCTGTCCCTTCCGGCGTCTGGGCTTGGGTGGGGGGACCCCTTTTCCTCACCGTCGGACAGTCGGGTCACGAGATGCGCCTCAGCCTGTCGCACCGTCTCTGGTGCCAGGCGTCTGCCGAGGTGCGTCGTGCCCACTTAGCGGCAACGTCAAAAGGCTGCTCCCAGTCAGAATTTCTGAATGTTTTTAGTTTAAATGTCTCTTCCTCAATGACATCTGTATAGTGGTCTGTCAATATGAGGAGAGTGTTATGGGCCCAGTTCTTTGCATTATCATAAATGAGGTCCAACGTTTTTTCGGATGGCGTCGAAGGTTTGATGATCGTCGAGAGGGTGTGTGTCATTCCCTCCATCATGGCCGGAAGTTCATCTTTCGACACATTCTGTAAATGATGCGTGGCCTTAATGATTTTATGTATGATGCGTACCTTAGTTTTAAAATCACGGTCGGTGGACGATGCTGTCCCTCGGCGATCCGTGTCCGGTATGCGCCACCACTTTTGTCGATCTGGAGCCCCTCCGTCACATGATCGAACGTTTGGTGGAGATCGCTGGATCCATCGGGGGCGTTGAGGGACAGTGTTAAGGTGTAGGTGACTGTACTGCGCAGGTACGGCGCCCGTTGTCTGGAACGGGACGCGTCACGTCGGGGGCAGGGGGGCCCCCGAGTGACCGATGCGTGGGAGCGTCTATGGCCGTCTGGGACGCAGCGGGGGGCATCATGGTGGTAACGTCGGAGTAATAACGTCTCTGGGGAGGCTGTGGCACATACCTGTGTCTTCTCCGACGCCCCCGTAATGCACCGTCGTCCAGTCGTCGTCATCATATTCGGCCATTTTGTGTCGAGTCGTCTTGGTTCGGTAATAGAATTCAAAAAAAGGGGGCGACTCCTCCGATCCAGGAGTAAAAACTTTATTCACCCAAACAGGGACTTAAACCAAATTAGCAACGTTTCGGTTTCTGCTAAACCTTCTTCAGGCTAACTGTAGTTCAAACACAACACTTGGTTTATCGTCGCTCCTGAGCCAGACTGGCGCTACCGTGCAGGTGCTCAGGTTAACGGGTCTGGCTAAAATGGAGACGTGGCAGTAATGAGACACTTTTTATATACGGCCCGTGAGGCGTTCATGAGTGTCCGTCAATTGGGGATGACGTAATTGTTCCGGAATTGTTTTGTTTGAAATTAATTTAGAGATTTGGAAGTGATTGCCTGCTCCATCAAGCCTAACCGTTGTTAATTGTGCAGTACAGTCATGTGATGTTACATTATACAAAATTGTCATTTTCACACCGATCAGACAGAGAGAGTGGAGAGGGAAACCGGAAAACGAAGGAGAGGCACGGGCGAGTTAGGGTGAAGGGGATTTAATCCTGGCGTCACAGACGCCAAGATTGAAAGCACTGTCCATCAATCCCTCTCATCCCGGGATCACCTCGCCACCACTCCGTATCCGAGGGCTGAAAGAAGCCCAGATTAGGGTTAGAACAGGTTAGGGTTAGAAAAAACCAAGGTTAGGAATAAATTAAAATTCGATTTAAAGCCAAATTTAGGGTTAGGATTAGGGCCCGGGTTAGGGTTAGGATTAGAGCCCGGGGTAGGGTTAGGATTAAGGCCCGGGTTAGGGTTAGAATTAGGGCCAGGGTTAGGGTTAGAATTAAGGCCAAGGTTAGGGTTAGAGCCAATATTTAGGTTAAGAAACCAAGAAAGAGAGAAGAAGAACACCAGGTAAGTAGGATCTGATTTAAATGTCCTCGTATTTTCCTTTTTCAGAACAAGATTACCCTCTAGTGGACAAAAGCGGGAAAAACATTTTCACCGAAATTTACCAAGCCTCATCCCCATGTCTTTGGCCTTAAGTCGGCTCCAGTTTGGGAGAGACATGTATGATTTTTTTACAGGCGTTCTGAGGTCATCTTTGTCTGGCGTGACGGTGAGTTCCTGGCATTCTTCAAACAAGATGAGGAGGTCCTCCTCATGGAATCTGTCCACGTCACCTGATGGAAGAGCTGGGAGTGAAGTCTGCCGTGAAGTTCCGGAAGGAGGGTTTGGTCCAACCACCTGGGGGGTCAACGTGGGAGGAGGGAGAGAATCTTCCTCCGTCTGGCATGGAGAGGGTCTGTGTGGCGCCGGCAGGGTGCGCTGCAGAGAGAGTTTAGGCAGCGTACCTGGTTTGGTTAGGATGGTGCGTTTGGGCCTCCGCTGCTTCGGCTCCCTGTCCAGCCGTCTGTCGTCCACATCTGGGGATGGATCAGGTCTCGTGTGGACCTGTTGATGTCCCGTCGTGGACCCTGTCCCTTCCGAAGCGTCTGGGCTTGGGTGGGGGACCCCTTTTCCTCACCGTCGGACAGTCGGGTCACGAGATGCGCCTCAGCCTGTCGCACCGTCTCTGGTGCCAGGCGTCTGCCGAGGTTGCGTCGTGCCCACTTAGCGGCAACGTCAAAAGGCTGCTCCCAGTCAGAATTTCTGAATGTTTTTAGTTTAAATGTCTCTTCCTCAATGACATCTGTATAGTGGTCTGTCAATATGAGGAGAGTGTTATGGGCCCAGTTCTTTGCATTATCATAAATGAGGTCCAACGTTTTTTTCGGATGGCGTCGAAGGTTTGATGATCGTCGAGAGGGTGTGTGTCATTCCCTCAATCATGGCCGGAAGTTCATCTTTCGACACATTCTGTAAATGATGCGTGGCCTTAATGATTTTATGTATGATGCGTACCTTAGTTTTAAAATCACGGTCGGTGGACGATGCTGTCCCTCGACGATCCGTGTCCGGTGTGCGCCACCACTTTTGTCGATCTGGAGCCCCTCCGTCACATGATCGAACGTTTGGTGGAGATCGCTGGATCCATCGGGGACGTTGAGGGACAGTGTTAGAATGTAGGTGACTGTACTGCGCAGGTACGGCGCCCGTTGTCTGGAACGGGACGCGTCACGTCGGGGGGGCAGGGGGCCCCGAGTGACCGATGCGTGGGAGCGTCTATGGCCGTCTGGGACGCAGCGGGGGGCATCATGGTGGTAACGTCGGAGTAATAACGTCTCTGGGGAGGCTGTGGCACATACCTGTGTCTTCTCCGACGCCCCCGTAATGCACCGTCGTCCAGTCGTCGTCATCATATTCGGCCATTTTGTGTCGAGTCGTCTTGGTTCGGTAATAGAATTCAAAAAAAGGGGGACGACTCCTCCGATCCAGGAGTAAAAACTTTATTCACCCAAACAGGGACTTAAACCAAATTAGCAACGTTTCGGTTTCTGCTAAACCTTCTTCAGGCTAACTGTAGTTCAAACACAACACTTGGTTTATCGTCGCTCCTGAGCCAGACTGGCGCTACCGTGCAGGTGCTCAGGTTAACGGGTCTGGCTAAAATGGAGACGTGGCAGTAATGGGACACTTTTATATACGGCCCGTGAGGCGTTCATGAGTGTCCGTCAATTGGGGATGACGTAATTGTTCCGGAATTGTTTTGTTTGAAATTAATTTAGAGATTTGGAAGTGATTGCCTGCTCCATCAAGCCTAACCGTTGTTAATTGTGCAGTACAGTCATGTGATGTTACATTATACAAAATTGTCATTTTCACACCGATCAGACAGAGAGAGTGGAGAGGGAAACCGGAAAACGAAGGAGAGGCACGGGCGAGTTAGGGTGAAGGGGATTTAATCCTGGCGTCACAGACGCCAAGATTGAAAGCACTGTCCATCAATCCCTCTCATCCCGGGATCACCTCGCCACCACTCCGTATCCGAGGGCTGAAAGAAGCCCAGATTAGGGTTAGAACAGGTTAGGGTTAGAAAAAACCAAGATTAGGAATAAATTAAAATTCGATTTAAAGCCAAATTTAGGGTTAGGATTAGGGCCCGGGTTAGGGTTAGGATTAGAGCCCGGGGTAGGGTTAGGATTAAGGCCCGGGTTAGGGTTAGAATTAGGGCCAGGGTTAGGGTTAGAATTAAGGCCAAGGTTAGGGTTAGAGCCAATATTTAGGTTAAGAAACCAAGAAAGAGAGAAGAAGAACACCAGGTAAGTAGGATCTGATTTAAATGTCCTCGTATTTTCCTTTTTCAGAACAAGATTACCCTCTAGTGGACAAAAGCGGGAAAAACATTTTCACCGAAATTTACCAAGCCTCATCCCCATGTCTTTGGCCTTAAGTCGGCTCCAGTTTGGGAGAGACATGTATGATTTTTTTACAGGCGTTCTGAGGTCATCTTTGTCTGGCGTGACGGTGAGTTCCTGGCATTCTTCAAACAAGATGAGGAGGTCCTCCTCATGGAATCTGTCCACGTCACCTGATGGAAGAGCTGGGAGTGAAGTCTGCCGTGAAGTTCCGGAAGGAGGGTTTGGTCCAACCACCTGGGGGTCAACGTGGGAGGAGGGAGAGAATCTTCCTCCGTCTGGCATGGAGAGGGTCTGTGTGGCGCCGGCAGGGTGCGCTGCAGAGAGAGTTTAGGCAGCGTACCTGGTTTGGTTAGGATGGTGCGTTTGGGCCTCCGCTGCTTCGGCTCCCTGTCCAGCCGTCTGTCGTCCACATCTGGGGATGGATCAGGTCTCGTGTGGACCTGTTGATGTCCCGTCGTGGACCCTGTCCCTTCCGGCGTCTGGGCTTGGGTGGGGGGACCCCTTTTCCTCACCGTCGGACAGTCGGGTCACGAGATGCGCCTCAGCCTGTCGCACCGTCTCTGGTGCCAGGCGTCTGCCGAGGTTGCGTCGTGCCCACTTAGCGGCAACGTCAAAAGGCTGCTCCCAGTCAGAATTTCTGAATGTTTTTAGTTTAAATGTCTCTTCCTCAATGACATCTGTATAGTGGTCTGTCAATATGAGGAGAGTGTTATGGGCCCAGTTCTTTGCATTATCATAAATGAGGTCCAACGTTTTTTCGGATGGCGTCGAAGGTTTGATGATCGTCGAGAGGGTGTGTGTCATTCCCTCCATCATGGCCGGAAGTTCATCTTTCGACACATTCTGTAAATGATGCGTGGCCTTAATGATTTTATGTATGATGCGTACCTTAGTTTTAAAATCACGGTCGGTGGACGATGCTGTCCCTCGACGATCCGTGTCCGGTATGCGCCACCACTTTTGTCGATCTGGAGCCCCTCCGTCACATGATCGAACGTTTGGTGGAGATCGCTGGATCCATCGGGGACGTTGAGGGACAGTGTTAAGGTGTAGGTGACTGTACTGCGCAGGTACGGCGCCCCGTTGTCTGGAACGGGACGCGTCACGTCGGGGGGCAGGGGGCCCCGAGTGACCGATGCGTGGGAGCGTCTATGGCCGTCTGGGACGCAGCGGGGGGCATCATGGTGGTAACGTCGGAGTAATAACGTCTCTGGGGAGGCTGTGGCACATACCTGTGTCTTCTCCGACGCCCCCGTAATGCACCGTCGTCCAGTCGTCGTCATCATATTCGGCCATTTTGTGTCGAGTCGTCTTGGTTCGGTAATAGAATTCAAAAAGGGGGACGACTCCTCCGATCCAGGAGTAAAAACTTTATTCACCCAAACAGGGACTTAAACCAAATTAGCAACGTTTCGGTTTCTGCTAAACCTTCTTCAGGCTAACTGTAGTTCAAACACAACACTTGGTTTATCGTCGCTCCTGAGCCAGACTGGCGCTACCGTGCAGGTGCTCAGGTTAACGGGTCTGGCTAAAATGGAGACGTGGCAGTAATGGGACACTTTTTATATACGGCCCGTGAGGCGTTCATGAGTGTCCGTCAATTGGGGATGACGTAATTGTTCCGGAATTGTTTTGTTTGAAATTAATTTAGAGATTTGGAAGTGATTGCCTGCTCCATCAAGCCTAACCGTTGTTAATTGTGCAGTACAGTCATGTGATGTTACATTATACAAAATTGTCATTTTCACACCGATCAGACAGAGAGAGTGGAGAGGGAAACCGGAAAACGAAGGAGAGGCACGGGCGAGTTAGGGTGAAGGGGATTTAATCCTGGCGTCACAGACGCCAAGATTGAAAGCACTGTCCATCAATCCCTCTCATCCCGGGATCACCTCGCCACCACTCCGTATCCGAGGGCTGAAAGAAGCCCAGATTAGGGTTAGAACAGGTTAGGGTTAGAAAAACCAAGATTAGGAATAAATTAAAATTCGATTTAAAGCCAAATTTAGGGTTAGGATTAGGGCCCGGGTTAGGGTTAGGATTAGAGCCCGGGGTAGGGTTAGGATTAAGGCCCGGGTTAGGGTTAGAATTAGGGCCAGGGTTAGGGTTAGAATTAAGGCCAAGGTTAGGGTTAGAGCCAATATTTAGGTTAAGAAACCAAGAAAGAGAGAAGAAGAACACCAGGTAAGTAGGATCTGATTTAAATGTCCTCGTATTTTCCTTTTTCAGAACAAGATTACCCTCTAGTGGACAAAAGCGGGAAAAACATTTTCACCGAAATTTACCAAGCCTCATCCCCATGTCTTTGGCCTTAAGTCGGCTCCAGTTTGGGAGAGACATGTATGATTTTTTTACAGGCGTTCTGAGGTCATCTTTGTCTGGCGTGACGGTGAGTTCCTGGCATTCTTCAAACAAGATGAGGAGGTCCTCCTCATGGAATCTGTCCACGTCACCTGATGGAAGAGCTGGGAGTGAAGTCTGCCGTGAAGTTCCGGAAGGAGGGTTTGGTCCAACCACCTGGGGGGTCAACGTGGGAGGAGGGAGAGAATCTTCCTCCGTCTGGCATGGAGAGGGTCTGTGTGGCGCCGGCAGGGTGCGCTGCAGAGAGAGTTTAGGCAGCGTACCTGGTTTGGTTAGGATGGTGCGTTTGGGCCTCCGCTGCTTCGGCTCCCTGTCCAGCCGTCTGTCGTCCACATCTGGGGATGGATCAGGTCTCGTGTGGACCTGTTGATGTCCCGTCGTGGACCCTGTCCCTTCCGGCGTCTGGGCTTGGGTGGGGGACCCCTTTTCCTCACCGTCGGACAGTCGGGTCACGAGATGCGCCTCAGCCTGTCGCACCGTCTCTGGTGCCAGGCGTCTGCCGAGGGTGCGTCGTGCCCACTTAGCGGCAACGTCAAAAGGCTGCTCCCAGTCAGAATTTCTGAATGTTTTTAGTTTAAATGTCTCTTCCTCAATGACATCTGTATAGTGGTCTGTCAATATGAGGAGAGTGTTATGGGCCCAGTTCTTTGCATTATCATAAATGAGGTCCAACGTTTTTTCGGATGGCGTCGAAGGTTTGATGATCGTCGAGAGGGTGTGTGTCATTCCCTCCATCATGGCCGGAAGTTCATCTTTCGACACATTCTGTAAATGATGCGTGGCCTTAATGATTTTATGTATGATGCGTACCTTAGTTTTAAAATCACGGTCGGTGGACGATGCTGTCCCTCGACGATCCGTGTCCGGTATGCGCCACCACTTTTGTCGATCTGGAGCCCCTCCGTCACATGATCGAACGTTTGGTGGAGATCGCTGGATCCATCGGGGACGTTGAGGGACAGTGTTAAGGTGTAGGTGACTGTACTGCGCAGGTACGGCGCCCCGTTGTCTGGAACGGGACGCGTCACGTCGGGGGGGCAGGGGGCCCCGAGTGACCGATGCGTGGGAGCGTCTATGGCCGTCTGGGACGCAGCGGGGGGGCATCATGGTGGTAACGTCGGAGTAATAACGTCTCTGGGGAGGCTGTGGCACATACCTGTGTCTTCTCCGACGCCCCCGTAATGCACCGTCGTCCAGTCGTCGTCATCATATTCGGCCATTTTGTGTCGAGTCGTCTTGGTTCGGTAATAGAATTCAAAAAAAGGGGACGACTCCTCCGATCCAGGAGTAAAAACTTTATTCACCCAAACAGGGACTTAAACCAAATTAGCAACGTTTCGGTTTCTGCTAAACCTTCTTCAGGCTAACTGTAGTTCAAACACAACACTTGGTTTATCGTCGCTCCTGAGCCAGACTGGCGCTACCGTGCAGGTGCTCAGGTTAACGGGTCTGGCTAAAATGGAGACGGGGCAGTAATGAGACACTTTTTATATACGGCCCGTGAGGCGTTCATGAGTGTCCGTCAATTGGGGATGACGTAATTGTTCCGGAATTGTTTTGTTTGAAATTAATTTAGAGATTTGGAAGTGATTGCCTGCTCCATCAAGCCTAACCGTTGTTAATTGTGCAGTACAGTCATGTGATGTTACATTATACAAAATTGTCATTTTCACACCGATCAGACAGAGAGAGTGGAGAGGGAAACCGGAAAACGAAGGAGAGGCACGGGCGAGTTAGGGTGAAGGGGATTTAATCCTGGCGTCACAGACGCCAAGATTGAAAGCACTGTCCATCAATCCCTCTCATCCCGGGATCACCTCGCCACCACTCCGTATCCGAGGGCTGAAAGAAGCCCAGATTAGGGTTAGAACAGGTTAGGGTTAGAAAAAACCAAGATTAGGAATAAATTAAAATTCGATTTAAAGCCAAATTTAGGGTTAGGATTAGGGCCCGGGTTAGGGTTAGGATTAGAGCCCGGGGTAGGGTTAGGATTAAGGCCCGGGTTAGGGTTAGAATTAGGGCCAGGGTTAGGGTTAGAATTAAGGCCAAGGTTAGGGTTAGAGCCAATATTTAGGTTAAGAAACCAAGAAAGAGAGAAGAAGAACACCAGGTAAGTAGGATCTGATTTAAATGTCCTCGTATTTTCCTTTTTCAGAACAAGATTACCCTCTAGTGGACAAAAGCGGGAAAAACATTTTCACCGAAATTTACCAAGCCTCATCCCCATGTCTTTGGCCTTAAGTCGGCTCCAGTTTGGGAGAGACATGTATGATTTTTTACAGGCGTTCTGAGGTCATCTTTGTCTGGCGTGACGGTGAGTTCCTGGCATTCTTCAAACAAGATGAGGAGGTCCTCCTCATGGAATCTGTCCACGTCACCTGATGGAAGAGCTGGGAGTGAAGTCTGCCGTGAAGTTCCGGAAGGAGGGTTTGGTCCAACCACCTGGGGGGTCAACGTGGGAGGAGGGAGAGAATCTTCCTCCGTCTGGCATGGAGAGGGTCTGTGTGGCGCCGGCAGGGTGCGCTGCAGAGAGAGTTTAGGCAGCGTACCTGGTTTGGTTAGGATGGTGCGTTTGGGCCTCCGCTGCTTCGGCTCCCTGTCCAGCCGTCTGTCGTCCACATCTGGGGATGGATCAGGTCTCGTGTGGACCTGTTGATGTCCCGTCGTGGACCCTGTCCCTTCCGAAGCGTCTGGGCTTGGGTGGGGGACCCCTTTTCCTCACCGTCGGACAGTCGGGTCACGAGATGCGCCTCAGCCTGTCGCACCGTCTCTGGTGCCAGGCGTCTGCCGAGGTTGCGTCGTGCCCACTTAGCGGCAACGTCAAAAGGCTGCTCCCAGTCAGAATTTCTGAATGTTTTTAGTTTAAATGTCTCTTCCTCAATGACATCTGTATAGTGGTCTGTCAATATGAGGAGAGTGTTATGGGCCCAGTTCTTTGCATTATCATAAATGAGGTCCAACGTTTTTTCGGATGGCGTCGAAGGTTTGATGATCGTCGAGAGGGTGTGTGTCATTCCCTCCATCATGGCCGGAAGTTCATCTTTCGACACATTCTGTAAATGATGCGTGGCCTTAATGATTTTATGTATGATGCGTACCTTAGTTTTAAAATCACGGTCGGTGGACGATGCTGTCCCTCGACGATCCGTGTCCGGTATGCGCCACCACTTTTGTCGATCTGGAGCCCCTCCGTCACATGATCGAACGTTTGGTGGAGATCGCTGGATCCATCGGGGACGTTGAGGGACAGTGTTAAGGTGTAGGTGACTGTACTGCGCAGGTACGGCGCCCGTTGTCTGGAACGGGACGCGTCACGTCGGGGGGCAGGGGGCCCCGAGTGACCGATGCGTGGGAGCGTCTATGGCCGTCTGGGACGCAGCGGGGGGGCATCATGGTGGTAACGTCGGAGTAATAACGTCTCTGGGGAGGCTGTGGCACATACCTGTGTCTTCTCCGACGCCCCCGTAATGCACCGTCGTCCAGTCGTCGTCATCATATTCGGCCATTTTGTGTCGAGTCGTCTTGGTTCGGTAATAGAATTCAAAAAAGGGGGACGACTCCTCCGATCCAGGAGTAAAAACTTTATTCACCCAAACAGGGACTTAAACCAAATTAGCAACGTTTCGGTTTCTGCTAAACCTTCTTCAGGCTAACTGTAGTTCAAACACAACACTTGGTTTATCGTCGCTCCTGAGCCAGACTGGCGCTACCGTGCAGGTGCTCAGGTTAACGGGTCTGGCTAAAATGGAGACGTGGCAGTAATGGGACACTTTTTATATACGGCCCGTGAGGCGTTCATGAGTGTCCGTCAATTGGGGATGACGTAATTGTTCCGGAATTGTTTTGTTTGAAATTAATTTAGAGATTTGGAAGTGATTGCCTGCTCCATCAAGCCTAACCGTTGTTAATTGTGCAGTACAGTCATGTGATGTTACATTATACAAAATTGTCATTTTCACACCGATCAGACAGAGAGAGTGGAGAGGGAAACCGGAAAACGAAGGAGAGGCACGGGCGAGTTAGGGTGAAGGGGATTTAATCCTGGCGTCACAGACGCCAAGATTGAAAGCACTGTCCATCAATCCCTCTCATCCCGGGATCACCTCGCCACCACTCCGTATCCGAGGGCTGAAAGAAGCCCAGATTAGGGTTAGAACAGGTTAGGGTTAGAAAAAACCAAGATTAGGAATAAATTAAAATTCGATTTAAAGCCAAATTTAGGGTTAGGATTAGGGCCCGGGTTAGGGTTAGGATTAGAGCCCGGGGTAGGGTTAGGATTAAGGCCCGGGTTAGGGTTAGAATTAGGGCCAGGGTTAGGGTTAGAATTAAGGCCAAGGTTAGGGTTAGAGCCAATATTTAGGTTAAGAAACCAAGAAAGAGAGAAGAAGAACACCAGGTAAGTAGGATCTGATTTAAATGTCCTCGTATTTTCCTTTTTCAGAACAAGATTACCCTCTAGTGGACAAAAGCGGGAAAAACATTTTCACCGAAATTTACCAAGCCTCATCCCCATGTCTTTGGCCTTAAGTCGGCTCCAGTTTGGGAGAGACATGTATGATTTTTTTACAGGCGTTCTGAGGTCATCTTTGTCTGGCGTGACGGTGAGTTCCTGGCATTCTTCAAACAAGATGAGGAGGTCCTCCTCATGGAATCTGTCCACGTCACCTGATGGAAGAGCTGGGAGTGAAGTCTGCCGTGAAGTTCCGGAAGGAGGGTTTGGTCCAACCACCTGGGGGGGTCAACGTGGGAGGAGGGAGAGAATCTTCCTCCGTCTGGCATGGAGAGGGTCTGTGTGGCGCCGGCAGGGTGCGCTGCAGAGAGAGTTTAGGCAGCGTACCTGGTTTGGTTAGGATGGTGCGTTTGGGCCTCCGCTGCTTCGGCTCCCTGTCCAGCCGTCTGTCGTCCACATCTGGGGATGGATCAGGTCTCGTGTGGACCTGTTGATGTCCCGTCGTGGACCCTGTCCCTTCCGAAGCGTCTGGGCTTGGGTGGGGGACCCCTTTTCCTCACCGTCGGACAGTCGGGTCACGAGATGCGCCTCAGCCTGTCGCACCGTCTCTGGTGCCAGGCGTCTGCCGAGGTTGCGTCGTGCCCACTTAGCGGCAACGTCAAAAGGCTGCTCCCAGTCAGAATTTCTGAATGTTTTTAGTTTAAATGTCTCTTCCTCAATGACATCTGTATAGTGGTCTGTCAATATGAGGAGAGTGTTATGGGCCCAGTTCTTTGCATTATCATAAATGAGGTCCAACGTTTTTTCGGATGGCGTCGAAGGTTTGATGATCGTCGAGAGGGTGTGTGTCATTCCCTCCATCATGGCCGGAAGTTCATCTTTCGACACATTCTGTAAATGATGCGTGGCCTTAATGATTTTATGTATGATGCGTACCTTAGTTTTAAAATCACGGTCGGTGGACGATGCTGTCCCTCGACGATCCGTGTCCGGTATGCGCCACCACTTTTGTCGATCTGGAGCCCCTCCGTCACATGATCGAACGTTTGGTGGAGATCGCTGGATCCATCGGGGACGTTGAGGGACAGTGTTAGAATGTAGGTGACTGTACTGCGCAGGTACGGCGCCCCGTTGTCTGGAACGGGACGCGTCACGTCGGGGGGCAGGGGGCCCCCGAGTGACCGATGCGTGGGAGCGTCTATGGCCGTCTGGGACGCAGCGGGGGGGCATCATGGTGGTAACGTCGGAGTAATAACGTCTCTGGGGAGGCTGTGGCACATACCTGTGTCTTCTCCGACGCCCCCCGTAATGCACCGTCGTCCAGTCGTCGTCATCATATTCGGCCATTTTGTGTCGAGTCGTCTTGGTTCGGTAATAGAATTCAAAAAAAGGGGGACGACTCCTCCGATCCAGGAGTAAAAACTTTATTCACCCAAACAGGGACTTAAACCAAATTAGCAACGTTTCGGTTTCTGCTAAACCTTCTTCAGGCTAACTGTAGTTCAAACACAACACTTGGTTTATCGTCGCTCCTGAGCCAGACTGGCGCTACCGTGCAGGTGCTCAGGTTAACGGGTCTGGCTAAAATGGAGACGTGGCAGTAATGGGACACTTTTTATATACGGCCCGTGAGGCGTTCATGAGTGTCCGTCAATTGGGGATGACGTAATTGTTCCGGAATTGTTTTGTTTGAAATTAATTTAGAGATTTGGAAGTGATTGCCTGCTCCATCAAGCCTAACCGTTGTTAATTGTGCAGTACAGTCATGTGATGTTACATTATACAAAATTGTCATTTTCACACCGATCAGACAGAGAGAGTGGAGAGGGAAACCGGAAAACGAAGGAGAGGCACGGGCGAGTTAGGGTGAAGGGGATTTAATCCTGGCGTCACAGACGCCAAGATTGAAAGCACTGTCCATCAATCCCTCTCATCCCGGGATCACCTCGCCACCACTCCGTATCCGAGGGCTGAAAGAAGCCCAGATTAGGGTTAGAACAGGTTAGGGTTAGAAAAAACCAAGATTAGGAATAAATTAAAATTCGATTTAAAGCCAAATTTAGGGTTAGGATTAGGGCCCGGGTTAGGGTTAGGATTAGAGCCCGGGGTAGGGTTAGGATTAAGGCCCGGGTTAGGGTTAGAATTAGGGCCAGGGTTAGGGTTAGAATTAAGGCCAAGGTTAGGGTTAGAGCCAATATTTAGGTTAAGAAACCAAGAAAGAGAGAAGAAGAACACCAGGTAAGTAGGATCTGATTTAAATGTCCTCGTATTTTCCTTTTTCAGAACAAGATTACCCTCTAGTGGACAAAAGCGGGAAAAACATTTTCACCGAAATTTACCAAGCCTCATCCCCATGTCTTTGGCCTTAAGTCGGCTCCAGTTTGGGAGAGACATGTATGATTTTTTTACAGGCGTTCTGAGGTCATCTTTGTCTGGCGTGACGGTGAGTTCCTGGCATTCTTCAAACAAGATGAGGAGGTCCTCCTCATGGAATCTGTCCACGTCACCTGATGGAAGAGCTGGGAGTGAAGTCTGCCGTGAAGTTCCGGAAGGAGGGTTTGGTCCAACCACCTGGGGGTCAACGTGGGAGGAGGGAGAGAATCTTCCTCCGTCTGGCATGGAGAGGGTCTGTGTGGCGCCGGCAGGGTGCGCTGCAGAGAGAGTTTAGGCAGCGTACCTGGTTTGGTTAGGATGGTGCGTTTGGGCCTCCGCTGCTTCGGCTCCCTGTCCAGCCGTCTGTCGTCCACATCTGGGGATGGATCAGGTCTCGTGTGGACCTGTTGATGTCCCGTCGTGGACCCTGTCCCTTCCGGCGTCTGGGCTTGGGTGGGGGACCCCTTTTCCTCACCGTCGGACAGTCGGGTCACGAGATGCGCCTCAGCCTGTCGCACCGTCTCTGGTGCCAGGCGTCTGCCGAGGTTGCGTCGTGCCCACTTAGCGGCAACGTCAAAAGGCTGCTCCCAGTCAGAATTTCTGAATGTTTTTAGTTTAAATGTCTCTTCCTCAATGACATCTGTATAGTGGTCTGTCAATATGAGGAGAGTGTTATGGGCCCAGTTCTTTGCATTATCATAAATGAGGTCCAACGTTTTTTCGGATGGCGTCGAAGGTTTGATGATCGTCGAGAGGGTGTGTGTCATTCCCTCCATCATGGCCGGAAGTTCATCTTTCGACACATTCTGTAAATGATGCGTGGCCTTAATGATTTTATGTATGATGCGTACCTTAGTTTTAAAATCACGGTCGGTGGACGATGCTGTCCCTCGACGATCCGTGTCCGGTATGCGCCACCACTTTTGTCGATCTGGAGCCCCTCCGTCACATGATCGAACGTTTGGTGGAGATCGCTGGATCCATCGGGGACGTTGAGGGACAGTGTTAAGGTGTAGGTGACTGTACTGCGCAGGTACGGCGCCCCGTTGTCTGGAACGGGACGCGTCACGTCGGGGGGCAGGGGGCCCCGAGTGACCGATGCGTGGGAGCGTCTATGGCCGTCTGGGACGCAGCGGGGGGGCATCATGGTGGTAACGTCGGAGTAATAACGTCTCTGGGGAGGCTGTGGCACATACCTGTGTCTTCTCCGACGCCCCCGTAATGCACCGTCGTCCAGTCGTCGTCATCATATTCGGCCATTTTGTGTCGAGTCGTCTTGGTTCGGTAATAGAATTCAAAAAAGGGGGACGACTCCTCCGATCCAGGAGTAAAAACTTTATTCACCCAAACAGGGACTTAAACCAAATTAGCAACGTTTCGGTTTCTGCTAAACCTTCTTCAGGCTAACTGTAGTTCAAACACAACACTTGGTTTATCGTCGCTCCTGAGCCAGACTGGCGCTACCGTGCAGGTGCTCAGGTTAACGGGTCTGGCTAAAATGGAGACGTGGCAGTAATGGGACACTTTTTATATACGGCCCGTGAGGCGTTCATGAGTGTCCGTCAATTGGGGATGACGTAATTGTTCCGGAATTGTTTTGTTTGAAATTAATTTAGAGATTTGGAAGTGATTGCCTGCTCCATCAAGCCTAACCGTTGTTAATTGTGCAGTACAGTCATGTGATGTTACATTATACAAAATTGTCATTTTCACACCGATCAGACAGAGAGAGTGGAGAGGGAAACCGGAAAACGAAGGAGAGGCACGGGCGAGTTAGGGTGAAGGGGATTTAATCCTGGCGTCACAGACGCCAAGATTGAAAGCACTGTCCATCAATCCCTCTCATCCCGGGATCACCTCGCCACCACTCCGTATCCGAGGGCTGAAAGAAGCCCAGATTAGGGTTAGAACAGGTTAGGGTTAGAAAAAACCAAGATTAGGAATAAATTAAAATTCGATTTAAAGCCAAATTTAGGGTTAGGATTAGGGCCCGGGTTAGGGTTAGGATTAGAGCCCGGGGTAGGGTTAGGATTAAGGCCCGGGTTAGGGTTAGAATTAGGGCCAGGGTTAGGGTTAGAATTAAGGCCAAGGTTAGGGTTAGAGCCAATATTTAGGTTAAGAAACCAAGAAAGAGAGAAGAAGAACACCAGGTAAGTAGGATCTGATTTAAATGTCCTCGTATTTTCCTTTTTCAGAACAAGATTACCCTCTAGTGGACAAAAGCGGGAAAAACATTTTCACCGAAATTTACCAAGCCTCATCCCCATGTCTTTGGCCTTAAGTCGGCTCCAGTTTGGGAGAGACATGTATGATTTTTTTACAGGCGTTCTGAGGTCATCTTTGTCTGGCGTGACGGTGAGTTCCTGGCATTCTTCAAACAAGATGAGGAGGTCCTCCTCATGGAATCTGTCCACGTCACCTGATGGAAGAGCTGGGAGTGAAGTCTGCCGTGAAGTTCCGGAAGGAGGGTTTGGTCCAACCACCTGGGGGTCAACGTGGGAGGAGGGAGAGAATCTTCCTCCGTCTGGCATGGAGAGGGTCTGTGTGGCGCCGGCAGGGTGCGCTGCAGAGAGAGTTTAGGCAGCGTACCTGGTTTGGTTAGGATGGTGCGTTTGGGCCTCCGCTGCTTCGGCTCCCTGTCCAGCCGTCTGTCGTCCACATCTGGGGATGGATCAGGTCTCGTGTGGACCTGTTGATGTCCCGTCGTGGACCCTGTCCCTTCCGGCGTCTGGGCTTGGGTGGGGGGACCCCTTTTCCTCACCGTCGGACAGTCGGGTCACGAGATGCGCCTCAGCCTGTCGCACCGTCTCTGGTGCCAGGCGTCTGCCGAGGTTGCGTCGTGCCCACTTAGCGGCAACGTCAAAAGGCTGCTCCCAGTCAGAATTTCTGAATGTTTTTAGTTTAAATGTCTCTTCCTCAATGACATCTGTATAGTGGTCTGTCAATATGAGGAGAGTGTTATGGGCCCAGTTCTTTGCATTATCATAAATGAGGTCCAACGTTTTTTCGGATGGCGTCGAAGGTTTGATGATCGTCGAGAGGGTGTGTGTCATTCCCTCCATCATGGCCGGAAGTTCATCTTTCGACACATTCTGTAAATGATGCGTGGCCTTAATGATTTTATGTATGATGCGTACCTTAGTTTTAAAATCACGGTCGGTGGACGATGCTGTCCCTCGACGATCCGTGTCCGGTATGCGCCACCACTTTTGTCGATCTGGAGCCCCTCCGTCACATGATCGAACGTTTGGTGGAGATCGCTGGATCCATCGGGGACGTTGAGGGACAGTGTTAAGGTGTAGGTGACTGTACTGCGCAGGTACGGCGCCCCGTTGTCTGGAACGGGACGCGTCACGTCGGGGGGGGCAGGGGGCCCCGAGTGACCGATGCGTGGGAGCGTCTATGGCCGTCTGGGACGCAGCGGGGGGGCATCATGGTGGTAACGTCGGAGTAATAACGTCTCTGGGGAGGCTGTGGCACATACCTGTGTCTTCTCCGACGCCCCCCGTAATGCACCGTCGTCCAGTCGTCGTCATCATATTCGGCCATTTTGTGTCGAGTCGTCTTGGTTCGGTAATAGAATTCAAAAAAAGGGGGACGACTCCTCCGATCCAGGAGTAAAAACTTTATTCACCCAAACAGGGACTTAAACCAAATTAGCAACGTTTCGGTTTCTGCTAAACCTTCTTCAGGCTAACTGTAGTTCAAACACAACACTTGGTTTATCGTCGCTCCTGAGCCAGACTGGCGCTACCGTGCAGGTGCTCAGGTTAACGGGTCTGGCTAAAATGGAGACGTGGCAGTAATGGGACACTTTTTATATACGGCCCGTGAGGCGTTCATGAGTGTCCGTCAATTGGGGATGACGTAATTGTTCCGGAATTGTTTTGTTTGAAATTAATTTAGAGATTTGGAAGTGATTGCCTGCTCCATCAAGCCTAACCGTTGTTAATTGTGCAGTACAGTCATGTGATGTTACATTATACAAAATTGTCATTTTCACACCGATCAGACAGAGAGAGTGGAGAGGGAAACCGGAAAACGAAGGAGAGGCACGGGCGAGTTAGGGTGAAGGGGATTTAATCCTGGCGTCACAGACGCCAAGATTGAAAGCACTGTCCATCAATCCCTCTCATCCCGGGATCACCTCGCCACCACTCCGTATCCGAGGGCTGAAAGAAGCCCAGATTAGGGTTAGAACAGGTTAGGGTTAGAAAAAACCAAGATTAGGAATAAATTAAAATTCGATTTAAAGCCAAATTTAGGGTTAGGATTAGGGCCCGGGTTAGGGTTAGGATTAGAGCCCGGGGTAGGGTTAGGATTAAGGCCCGGGTTAGGGTTAGAATTAGGGCCAGGGTTAGGGTTAGAATTAAGGCCAAGGTTAGGGTTAGAGCCAATATTTAGGTTAAGAAACCAAGAAAGAGAGAAGAAGAACACCAGGTAAGTAGGATCTGATTTAAATGTCCTCGTATTTTCCTTTTTCAGAACAAGATTACCCTCTAGTGGACAAAAGCGGGAAAAACATTTTCACCGAAATTTACCAAGCCTCATCCCCATGTCTTTGGCCTTAAGTCGGCTCCAGTTTGGGAGAGACATGTATGATTTTTTTACAGGCGTTCTGAGGTCATCTTTGTCTGGCGTGACGGTGAGTTCCTGGCATTCTTCAAACAAGATGAGGAGGTCCTCCTCATGGAATCTGTCCACGTCACCTGATGGAAGAGCTGGGAGTGAAGTCTGCCGTGAAGTTCCGGAAGGAGGGTTTGGTCCAACCACCTGGGGGGTCAACGTGGGAGGAGGGAGAGAATCTTCCTCCGTCTGGCATGGAGAGGGTCTGTGTGGCGCCGGCAGGGTGCGCTGCAGAGAGAGTTTAGGCAGCGTACCTGGTTTGGTTAGGA
The DNA here is from genome assembly GCA_911728415.1 of Lagocephalus sceleratus. NCBI lineage: Eukaryota > Metazoa > Chordata > Actinopteri > Tetraodontiformes > Tetraodontidae > Lagocephalus > Lagocephalus sceleratus. The sequence goes on from CAJVRN010000040.1 coordinate 13,163,041, forward strand.
TGGTGCGTTTGGGCCTCCGCTGCTTCGGCTCCCTGTCCAGCCGTCTGTCGTCCACATCTGGGGATGGATCAGGTCTCGTGTGGACCTGTTGATGTCCCGTCGTGGACCCTGTCCCTTCCGAGCGTCTGGGCTTGGGTGGGGGACCCCTTTTCCTCACCGTCGGACAGTCGGGTCACGAGATGCGCCTCAGCCTGTCGCACCGTCTCTGGTGCCAGGCGTCTGCCGAGGTTGCGTCGTGCCCACTTAGCGGCAACGTCAAAAGGCTGCTCCCAGTCAGAATTTCTGAATGTTTTTAGTTTAAATGTCTCTTCCTCAATGACATCTGTATAGTGGTCTGTCAATATGAGGAGAGTGTTATGGGCCCAGTTCTTTGCATTATCATAAATGAGGTCCAACGTTTTTTCGGATGGCGTCGAAGGTTTGATGATCGTCGAGAGGGTGTGTGTCATTCCCTCCATCATGGCCGGAAGTTCATCTTTCGACACATTCTGTAAATGATGCGTGGCCTTAATGATTTTATGTATGATGCGTACCTTAGTTTTAAAATCACGGTCGGTGGACGATGCTGTCCCTCGACGATCCGTGTCCGGTATGCGCCACCACTTTTGTCGATCTGGAGCCCCTCCGTCACATGATCGAACGTTTGGTGGAGATCGCTGGATCCATCGGGGACGTTGAGGGACAGTGTTAAGGTGTAGGTGACTGTACTGCGCAGGTACGGCGCCCCGTTGTCTGGAACGGGACGCGTCACGTCGGGGGGCAGGGGGCCCCGAGTGACCGATGCGTGGGAGCGTCTATGGCCGTCTGGGACGCAGCGGGGGGCATCATGGTGGTAACGTCGGAGTAATAACGTCTCTGGGGAGGCTGTGGCACATACCTGTGTCTTCTCCGACGCCCCCGTAATGCACCGTCGTCCAGTCGTCGTCATCATATTCGGCCATTTTGTGTCGAGTCGTCTTGGTTCGGTAATAGAATTCAAAAAAGGGGGACGACTCCTCCGATCCAGGAGTAAAAACTTTATTCACCCAAACAGGGACTTAAACCAAATTAGCAACGTTTCGGTTTCTGCTAAACCTTCTTCAGGCTAACTGTAGTTCAAACACAACACTTGGTTTATCGTCGCTCCTGAGCCAGACTGGCGCTACCGTGCAGGTGCTCAGGTTAACGGGTCTGGCTAAAATGGAGACGTGGCAGTAATGGGACACTTTTTATATACGGCCCGTGAGGCGTTCATGAGTGTCCGTCAATTGGGGATGACGTAATTGTTCCGGAATTGTTTTGTTTGAAATTAATTTAGAGATTTGGAAGTGATTGCCTGCTCCATCAAGCCTAACCGTTGTTAATTGTGCAGTACAGTCATGTGATGTTACATTATACAAAATTGTCATTTTCACACCGATCAGACAGAGAGAGTGGAGAGGGAAACCGGAAAACGAAGGAGAGGCACGGGCGAGTTAGGGTGAAGGGGATTTAATCCTGGCGTCACAGACGCCAAGATTGAAAGCACTGTCCATCAATCCCTCTCATCCCGGGATCACCTCGCCACCACTCCGTATCCGAGGGCTGAAAGAAGCCCAGATTAGGGTTAGAACAGGTTAGGGTTAGAAAAAACCAAGATTAGGAATAAATTAAAATTCGATTTAAAGCCAAATTTAGGGTTAGGATTAGGGCCCGGGTTAGGGTTAGGATTAGAGCCCGGGGTAGGGTTAGGATTAAGGCCCGGGTTAGGGTTAGAATTAGGGCCAGGGTTAGGGTTAGAATTAAGGCCAAGGTTAGGGTTAGAGCCAATATTTAGGTTAAGAAACCAAGAAAGAGAGAAGAAGAACACCAGGTAAGTAGGATCTGATTTAAATGTCCTCGTATTTTCCTTTTTCAGAACAAGATTACCCTCTAGTGGACAAAAGCGGGAAAAACATTTTCACCGAAATTTACCAAGCCTCATCCCCATGTCTTTGGCCTTAAGTCGGCTCCAGTTTGGGAGAGACATGTATGATTTTTTTACAGGCGTTCTGAGGTCATCTTTGTCTGGCGTGACGGTGAGTTCCTGGCATTCTTCAAACAAGATGAGGAGGTCCTCCTCATGGAATCTGTCCACGTCACCTGATGGAAGAGCTGGGAGTGAAGTCTGCCGTGAAGTTCCGGAAGGAGGGTTTGGTCCAACCACCTGGGGGGTCAACGTGGGAGGAGGGAGAGAATCTTCCTCCGTCTGGCATGGAGAGGGTCTGTGTGGCGCCGGCAGGGTGCGCTGCAGAGAGAGTTTAGGCAGCGTACCTGGTTTGGTTAGGATGGTGCGTTTGGGCCTCCGCTGCTTCGGCTCCCTGTCCAGCCGTCTGTCGTCCACATCTGGGGATGGATCAGGTCTCGTGTGGACCTGTTGATGTCCCGTCGTGGACCCTGTCCCTTCCGAAGCGTCTGGGCTTGGGTGGGGGGACCCCTTTTCCTCACCGTCGGACAGTCGGGTCACGAGATGCGCCTCAGCCTGTCGCACCGTCTCTGGTGCCAGGCGTCTGCCGAGGTTGCGTCGTGCCCACTTAGCGGCAACGTCAAAAGGCTGCTCCCAGTCAGAATTTCTGAATGTTTTTAGTTTAAATGTCTCTTCCTCAATGACATCTGTATAGTGGTCTGTCAATATGAGGAGAGTGTTATGGGCCCAGTTCTTTGCATTATCATAAATGAGGTCCAACGTTTTTTCGGATGGCGTCGAAGGTTTGATGATCGTCGAGAGGGTGTGTGTCATTCCCTCCATCATGGCCGGAAGTTCATCTTTCGACACATTCTGTAAATGATGCGTGGCCTTAATGATTTTATGTATGATGCGTACCTTAGTTTTAAAATCACGGTCGGTGGACGATGCTGTCCCTCGACGATCCGTGTCCGGTATGCGCCACCACTTTTGTCGATCTGGAGCCCCTCCGTCACATGATCGAACGTTTGGTGGAGATCGCTGGATCCATCGGGGACGTTGAGGGACAGTGTTAAGGTGTAGGTGACTGTACTGCGCAGGTACGGCGCCCCGTTGTCTGGAACGGGACGCGTCACGTCGGGGGGCAGGGGGCCCCCGAGTGACCGATGCGTGGGAGCGTCTATGGCCGTCTGGGACGCAGCGGGGGGGCATCATGGTGGTAACGTCGGAGTAATAACGTCTCTGGGGAGGCTGTGGCACATACCTGTGTCTTCTCCGACGCCCCCCGTAATGCACCGTCGTCCAGTCGTCGTCATCATATTCGGCCATTTTGTGTCGAGTCGTCTTGGTTCGGTAATAGAATTCAAAAAAAGGGGGGACGACTCCTCCGATCCAGGAGTAAAAACTTTATTCACCCAAACAGGGACTTAAACCAAATTAGCAACGTTTCGGTTTCTGCTAAACCTTCTTCAGGCTAACTGTAGTTCAAACACAACACTTGGTTTATCGTCGCTCCTGAGCCAGACTGGCGCTACCGTGCAGGTGCTCAGGTTAACGGGTCTGGCTAAAATGGAGACGTGGCAGTAATGGGACACTTTTTATATACGGCCCGTGAGGCGTTCATGAGTGTCCGTCAATTGGGGATGACGTAATTGTTCCGGAATTGTTTTGTTTGAAATTAATTTAGAGATTTGGAAGTGATTGCCTGCTCCATCAAGCCTAACCGTTGTTAATTGTGCAGTACAGTCATGTGATGTTACATTATACAAAATTGTCATTTTCACACCGATCAGACAGAGAGAGTGGAGAGGGAAACCGGAAAACGAAGGAGAGGCACGGGCGAGTTAGGGTGAAGGGGATTTAATCCTGGCGTCACAGACGCCAAGATTGAAAGCACTGTCCATCAATCCCTCTCATCCCGGGATCACCTCGCCACCACTCCGTATCCGAGGGCTGAAAGAAGCCCAGATTAGGGTTAGAACAGGTTAGGGTTAGAAAAACCAAGATTAGGAATAAATTAAAATTCGATTTAAAGCCAAATTTAGGGTTAGGATTAGGGCCCGGGTTAGGGTTAGGATTAGAGCCCGGGGTAGGGTTAGGATTAAGGCCCGGGTTAGGGTTAGAATTAGGGCCAGGGTTAGGGTTAGAATTAAGGCCAAGGTTAGGGTTAGAGCCAATATTTAGGTTAAGAAACCAAGAAAGAGAGAAGAAGAACACCAGGTAAGTAGGATCTGATTTAAATGTCCTCGTATTTTCCTTTTTCAGAACAAGATTACCCTCTAGTGGACAAAAGCGGGAAAAACATTTTCACCGAAATTTACCAAGCCTCATCCCCATGTCTTTGGCCTTAAGTCGGCTCCAGTTTGGGAGAGACATGTATGATTTTTTTACAGGCGTTCTGAGGTCATCTTTGTCTGGCGTGACGGTGAGTTCCTGGCATTCTTCAAACAAGATGAGGAGGTCCTCCTCATGGAATCTGTCCACGTCACCTGATGGAAGAGCTGGGAGTGAAGTCTGCCGTGAAGTTCCGGAAGGAGGGTTTGGTCCAACCACCTGGGGGGTCAACGTGGGAGGAGGGAGAGAATCTTCCTCCGTCTGGCATGGAGAGGGTCTGTGTGGCGCCGGCAGGGTGCGCTGCAGAGAGAGTTTAGGCAGCGTACCTGGTTTGGTTAGGATGGTGCGTTTGGGCCTCCGCTGCTTCGGCTCCCTGTCCAGCCGTCTGTCGTCCACATCTGGGGATGGATCAGGTCTCGTGTGGACCTGTTGATGTCCCGTCGTGGACCCTGTCCCTTCCGAAGCGTCTGGGCTTGGGTGGGGGGACCCCTTTCCTCACCGTCGGACAGTCGGGTCACGAGATGCGCCTCAGCCTGTCGCACCGTCTCTGGTGCCAGGCGTCTGCCGAGGTTGCGTCGTGCCCACTTAGCGGCAACGTCAAAAGGCTGCTCCCAGTCAGAATTTCTGAATGTTTTTAGTTTAAATGTCTCTTCCTCAATGACATCTGTATAGTGGTCTGTCAATATGAGGAGAGTGTTATGGGCCCAGTTCTTTGCATTATCATAAATGAGGTCCAACGTTTTTTCGGATGGCGTCGAAGGTTTGATGATCGTCGAGAGGGTGTGTGTCATTCCCTCCATCATGGCCGGAAGTTCATCTTTCGACACATTCTGTAAATGATGCGTGGCCTTAATGATTTTATGTATGATGCGTACCTTAGTTTTAAAATCACGGTCGGTGGACGATGCTGTCCCTCGACGATCCGTGTCCGGTATGCGCCACCACTTTTGTCGATCTGGAGCCCCTCCGTCACATGATCGAACGTTTGGTGGAGATCGCTGGATCCATCGGGGACGTTGAGGGACAGTGTTAAGGTGTAGGTGACTGTACTGCGCAGGTACGGCGCCCCGTTGTCTGGAACGGGACGCGTCACGTCGGGGGGGGCAGGGGGGCCCCCGAGTGACCGATGCGTGGGAGCGTCTATGGCCGTCTGGGACGCAGCGGGGGGGCATCATGGTGGTAACGTCGGAGTAATAACGTCTCTGGGGAGGCTGTGGCACATACCTGTGTCTTCTCCGACGCCCCCCGTAATGCACCGTCGTCCAGTCGTCGTCATCATATTCGGCCATTTTGTGTCGAGTCGTCTTGGTTCGGTAATAGAATTCAAAAAAAGGGGGACGACTCCTCCGATCCAGGAGTAAAAACTTTATTCACCCAAACAGGGACTTAAACCAAATTAGCAACGTTTCGGTTTCTGCTAAACCTTCTTCAGGCTAACTGTAGTTCAAACACAACACTTGGTTTATCGTCGCTCCTGAGCCAGACTGGCGCTACCGTGCAGGTGCTCAGGTTAACGGGTCTGGCTAAAATGGAGACGTGGCAGTAATGGGACACTTTTTATATACGGCCCGTGAGGCGTTCATGAGTGTCCGTCAATTGGGGATGACGTAATTGTTCCGGAATTGTTTTGTTTGAAATTAATTTAGAGATTTGGAAGTGATTGCCTGCTCCATCAAGCCTAACCGTTGTTAATTGTGCAGTACAGTCATGTGATGTTACATTATACAAAATTGTCATTTTCACACCGATCAGACAGAGAGAGTGGAGAGGGAAACCGGAAAACGAAGGAGAGGCACGGGCGAGTTAGGGTGAAGGGGATTTAATCCTGGCGTCACAGACGCCAAGATTGAAAGCACTGTCCATCAATCCCTCTCATCCCGGGATCACCTCGCCACCACTCCGTATCCGAGGGCTGAAAGAAGCCCAGATTAGGGTTAGAACAGGTTAGGGTTAGAAAAAACCAAGATTAGGAATAAATTAAAATTCGATTTAAAGCCAAATTTAGGGTTAGGATTAGGGCCCGGGTTAGGGTTAGGATTAGAGCCCGGGGTAGGGTTAGGATTAAGGCCCGGGTTAGGGGTTAGAATTAGGGCCAGGGTTAGGGTTAGAATTAAGGCCAAGGTTAGGGTTAGAGCCAATATTTAGGTTAAGAAACCAAGAAAGAGAGAAGAAGAACACCAGGTAAGTAGGATCTGATTTAAATGTCCTCGTATTTTCCTTTTTCAGAACAAGATTACCCTCTAGTGGACAAAAGCGGGAAAAACATTTTCACCGAAATTTACCAAGCCTCATCCCCATGTCTTTGGCCTTAAGTCGGCTCCAGTTTGGGAGAGACATGTATGATTTTTTTACAGGCGTTCTGAGGTCATCTTTGTCTGGCGTGACGGTGAGTTCCTGGCATTCTTCAAACAAGATGAGGAGGTCCTCCTCATGGAATCTGTCCACGTCACCTGATGGAAGAGCTGGGAGTGAAGTCTGCCGTGAAGTTCCGGAAGGAGGGTTTGGTCCAACCACCTGGGGGGTCAACGTGGGAGGAGGGAGAGAATCTTCCTCCGTCTGGCATGGAGAGGGTCTGTGTGGCGCCGGCAGGGTGCGCTGCAGAGAGAGTTTAGGCAGCGTACCTGGTTTGGTTAGGATGGTGCGTTTGGGCCTCCGCTGCTTCGGCTCCCTGTCCAGCCGTCTGTCGTCCACATCTGGGGATGGATCAGGTCTCGTGTGGACCTGTTGATGTCCCGTCGTGGACCCTGTCCCTTCCGAAGCGTCTGGGCTTGGGTGGGGGGACCCCTTTCCTCACCGTCGGACAGTCGGGTCACGAGATGCGCCTCAGCCTGTCGCACCGTCTCTGGTGCCAGGCGTCTGCCGAGGTTGCGTCGTGCCCACTTAGCGGCAACGTCAAAAGGCTGCTCCCAGTCAGAATTTCTGAATGTTTTTAGTTTAAATGTCTCTTCCTCAATGACATCTGTATAGTGGTCTGTCAATATGAGGAGAGTGTTATGGGCCCAGTTCTTTGCATTATCATAAATGAGGTCCAACGTTTTTTCGGATGGCGTCGAAGGTTTGATGATCGTCGAGAGGGTGTGTGTCATTCCCTCCATCATGGCCGGAAGTTCATCTTTCGACACATTCTGTAAATGATGCGTGGCCTTAATGATTTTATGTATGATGCGTACCTTAGTTTTAAAATCACGGTCGGTGGACGATGCTGTCCCTCGACGATCCGTGTCCGGTATGCGCCACCACTTTTGTCGATCTGGAGCCCCTCCGTCACATGATCGAACGTTTGGTGGAGATCGCTGGATCCATCGGGGACGTTGAGGGACAGTGTTAAGGTGTAGGTGACTGTACTGCGCAGGTACGGCGCCCGTTGTCTGGAACGGGACGCGTCACGTCGGGGGGGCAGGGGGCCCCCGAGTGACCGATGCGTGGGAGCGTCTATGGCCGTCTGGGACGCAGCGGGGGGCATCATGGTGGTAACGTCGGAGTAATAACGTCTCTGGGGAGGCTGTGGCACATACCTGTGTCTTCTCCGACGCCCCCGTAATGCACCGTCGTCCAGTCGTCGTCATCATATTCGGCCATTTTGTGTCGAGTCGTCTTGGTTCGGTAATAGAATTCAAAAAAGGGGGACGACTCCTCCGATCCAGGAGTAAAAACTTTATTCACCCAAACAGGGACTTAAACCAAATTAGCAACGTTTCGGTTTCTGCTAAACCTTCTTCAGGCTAACTGTAGTTCAAACACAACACTTGGTTTATCGTCGCTCCTGAGCCAGACTGGCGCTACCGTGCAGGTGCTCAGGTTAACGGGTCTGGCTAAAATGGAGACGTGGCAGTAATGGGACACTTTTTATATACGGCCCGTGAGGCGTTCATGAGTGTCCGTCAATTGGGGATGACGTAATTGTTCCGGAATTGTTTTGTTTGAAATTAATTTAGAGATTTGGAAGTGATTGCCTGCTCCATCAAGCCTAACCGTTGTTAATTGTGCAGTACAGTCATGTGATGTTACATTATACAAAATTGTCATTTTCACACCGATCAGACAGAGAGAGTGGAGAGGGAAACCGGAAAACGAAGGAGAGGCACGGGCGAGTTAGGGTGAAGGGGATTTAATCCTGGCGTCACAGACGCCAAGATTGAAAGCACTGTCCATCAATCCCTCTCATCCCGGGATCACCTCGCCACCACTCCGTATCCGAGGGCTGAAAGAAGCCCAGATTAGGGTTAGAACAGGTTAGGGTTAGAAAAAACCAAGATTAGGAATAAATTAAAATTCGATTTAAAGCCAAATTTAGGGTTAGGATTAGGGCCCGGGTTAGGGTTAGGATTAGAGCCCGGGGTAGGGTTAGGATTAAGGCCCGGGTTAGGGTTAGAATTAGGGCCAGGGTTAGGGTTAGAATTAAGGCCAAGGTTAGGGTTAGAGCCAATATTTAGGTTAAGAAACCAAGAAAGAGAGAAGAAGAACACCAGGTAAGTAGGATCTGATTTAAATGTCCTCGTATTTTCCTTTTTCAGAACAAGATTACCCTCTAGTGGACAAAAGCGGGAAAAACATTTTCACCGAAATTTACCAAGCCTCATCCCCATGTCTTTGGCCTTAAGTCGGCTCCAGTTTGGGAGAGACATGTATGATTTTTTTACAGGCGTTCTGAGGTCATCTTTGTCTGGCGTGACGGTGAGTTCCTGGCATTCTTCAAACAAGATGAGGAGGTCCTCCTCATGGAATCTGTCCACGTCACCTGATGGAAGAGCTGGGAGTGAAGTCTGCCGTGAAGTTCCGGAAGGAGGGTTTGGTCCAACCACCTGGGGGTCAACGTGGGAGGAGGGAGAGAATCTTCCTCCGTCTGGCATGGAGAGGGTCTGTGTGGCGCCGGCAGGGTGCGCTGCAAGAGAGTTTAGGCAGCGTACCTGGTTTGGTTAGGATGGTGCGTTTGGGCCTCCGCTGCTTCGGCTCCCTGTCCAGCCGTCTGTCGTCCACATCTGGGGATGGATCAGGTCTCGTGTGGACCTGTTGATGTCCCGTACGTGGACCCTGTCCCTTCCGAAGCGTCTGGGCTTGGGTGGGGGGACCCCTTTTCCTCACCGTCGGACAGTCGGGTCACGAGATGCGCCTCAGCCTGTCGCACCGTCTCTGGTGCCAGGCGTCTGCCGAGGTTGCGTCGTGCCCACTTAGCGGCAACGTCAAGGCTGCTCCCAGTCAGAATTTCTGAATGTTTTTAGTTTAAATGTCTCTTCCTCAATGACATCTGTATAGTGGTCTGTCAATATGAGGAGAGTGTTATGGGCCCAGTTCTTTGCATTATCATAAATGAGGTCCAACGTTTTTTCGGATGGCGTCGAAGGTTTGATGATCGTCGAGAGGGTGTGTGTCATTCCCTCCATCATGGCCGGAAGTTCATCTTTCGACACATTCTGTAAATGATGCGTGGCCTTAATGATTTTATGTATGATGCGTACCTTAGTTTTAAAATCACGGTCGGTGGACGATGCTGTCCCTCGACGATCCGTGTCCGGTATGCGCCACCACTTTTGTCGATCTGGAGCCCCTCCGTCACATGATCGAACGTTTGGTGGAGATCGCTGGATCCATCGGGGACGTTGAGGGACAGTGTTAAGGTGTAGGTGACTGTACTGCGCAGGTACGGCGCCCCGTTGTCTGGAACGGGACGCGTCACGTCGGGGGGCAGGGGGCCCCGAGTGACCGATGCGTGGAGCGTCTATGGCCGTCTGGGGACGCAGCGCGGGGGCATCATGGTGGTAACGTCGGAGTAATAACGTCTCTGGGGAGGCTGTGGCACATACCTGTGTCTTCTCCGACGCCCCCGTAATGCACCGTCGTCCAGTCGTCGTCATCATATTCGGCCATTTTGTGTCGAGTCGTCTTGGTTCGGTAATAGAATTCAAAAAGGGGGACGACTCCTCCGATCCAGGAGTAAAAACTTTATTCACCCAAACAGGGACTTAAACCAAATTAGCAACGTTTCGGTTTCTGCTAAACCTTCTTCAGGCTAACTGTAGTTCAAACACAACACTTGGTTTATCGTCGCTCCTGAGCCAGACTGGCGCTACCGTGCAGGTGCTCAGGTTAACGGGTCTGGCTAAAATGGAGACGTGGCAGTAATGGGACACTTTTTATATACGGCCCGTGAGGCGTTCATGAGTGTCCGTCAATTGGGGATGACGTAATTGTTCCGGAATTGTTTTGTTTGAAATTAATTTAGAGATTTGGAAGTGATTGCCTGCTCCATCAAGCCTAACCGTTGTTAATTGTGCAGTACAGTCATGTGATGTTACATTATACAAAATTGTCATTTTCACACCGATCAGACAGAGAGAGTGGAGAGGGAAGCCGGAAAACGAAGGAGAGGCACGGGCGAGTTAGGGTGAAGGGGATTTAATCCTGGCGTCACAGACGCCAAGATTAACACTGTCCATCAATCCCTCTCATCCCGGGATCACCTCGCCACCACTCCGTATCCGAGGGCTGAAAGAAGCCCAGATTAGGGTTAGAACAGGTTAGGGTTAGAAAAAACCAAGATTAGGAATAAATTAAAATTCGATTTAAAGCCAAATTTAGGGTTAGGATTAGGGCCCGGGTTAGGGTTAGGATTAGAGCCCGGGGTAGGGGTTAGGATTAAGGCCCGGGTTAGGGTTAGAATTAGGGCCAGGGTTAGGGTTAGAATTAAGGCCAAGGTTAGGGTTAGAGCCAATATTTAGGTTAAGAAACCAAGAAAAGAGAAGAAGAACACCAGGTAAGTAGGATCTGATTTAAATGTCCTCGTATTTTCCTTTTTCAGAACAAGATTACCCTCTAGTGGACAAAAGCCGGGAAAAACATTTTCACCGAAATTTGCAAAGCCTCATCCCCATGTCTTTGGCCTTAAGTCGGCTCCAGTTTGGGAGAGACATGTATGATTTTTTTTACAGGCGTTCTGAGGTCATCTTTGTCTGGCGTGACGGTGAGTTCCTGGCATTCTTCAAACAAGATGAGGAGGTCCTCCTCATGGAATCTGTCCACGTCACCTGATGGAAGAGCTGGGAGTGAAGTCTGCCGTGAAGTTCCCGGAAGGAGGTTTGGTCCAACCACCTGGGGGTCAACGTGGGAGGAGGAGAGAATCTTCCTCCGTCTGGCATGGAGAGGGTCTGTGTGGCGCCGGCAGGGTGCGCTGCAGAGGAGAGTTTAGGCAGCGTACCTGGTTTGGTTAGGATGGTGCGTTTGGGCCTCCCGCTGCTCGGCTCCCTGTCCAGCCGTCTGTCGTCCCACATCTGGGGATGGATCAGGTCTCGTGTGGACCTGTTGATGTCCCGTCGTGGACCCTGTCCCTTCCGAGCGTCTGGGCTTGGGTGGGGGACCCCTTTTCCTCACCGTCGGACAGTCGGGTCACGAGAAGCGCCTCAGCCTGTCGCACCGTCTCTGGTAGCGTCTGCCGAGTTGCGTGTGCCCACTTAGCGGCAACGTCAAAAGGCTGCTCCCAGTCAGAATTTCTGAATGTTTTTAGTTTAAATGTCTCTTCCTCAATGACATCTGTATGGTGGTCTGTCAATATAGAGAGTGTTATGGGCCCAGTTCTTTGCATTATCGTGGATTGAGGTCCAACGTTTTTGGATAGCGTCGAAGGTTTGATGACTGTCGAGAGGGTGTGTGTCATTCCCTCCATCATGGCTGGAAGTTCATCTTTTTGACACATTCTGTAAATGATGCGTGGCCCTTAATGATTTTATATATGATGCGTTACCTAGTTTTAAAATCACGGTCGGTGGACGATGCTGTCCCCTCGACGATCCGTGTCGGTATGCGCCACCACTTTTGTTCGATCTAGAGCCCCTCATCGCATGATTCGAACGTTTGGGTGGAGATCGCTGGATCCATCGGGGACGTTGAGGGACAGTGTTAAGGTGTAGGTGACTGTACTGCGCAGGTACGGCGCCCGTTGTCTGGAACGGGACGCGTCACGTCGGGGGCAGGGGGGCCCCGAGTGACCGTGCGTGGGAGCGTCTATGGCCGTCTGGGGCAGCGGGGGGGCATCATGGGTGGTAACGTCGGAGTAATAACGTCTCTGGGGAGGCTGTGGCACATACCTGTGTCTTCTCCGACGCCCCCGTAATGCACCGTCGTCCAGTCGTCGTCATCATATTCGGCCATTTTGTGTCGAGTCGTCTTGGTTCGGTAATAGAATTCAAAAAAAGGGGACGACTCCTCCGATCCAGGAGTAAAAACTTTATTCACCCAAACAGGGACTTAAACCAAATTGCAACGTTTCGGTTTCTGCTAAACCTTCTTCAGGCTAACTGTAGTTCAAACACAACACTTGGTTTATCGTCGCTCCTGAGCCAGACTGGCGCTACCGTGCAGGTGCTCAGGTTAATGGGTCTGGCTAAAATGGAGACGTGGCAGTAATGGGACACTTTTATATACGGCCGTGAGGCGTTCATGAGTGTCCGTCAATTGGGGATGACGTAATTGTTCCGGAATTGTTTTGTTTGAAATTAATTTAGAGATTTGGAAGTGATTGCCTGCTCCATCAAGCCTAACCGTTGTTATTGTGCAGTACAGTCATGTGATGTTACATTATACAAAATTGTCATTTCACACCGATCAGACAGAGAGAGTGGAGAGGGAAACCGGAAAATGAAGGGAGGCACGGGCGAGTTAGGGTGAAGGGGATTTAATCTGGCGTCACAGACGCCAAGGTTGAGCACTGTCCATCAATCCCTCTCATCCCGGGATCACCTCGCCACCACTCCGTATCCGAGGCTGAAAGAAGCCCAGATTAGGGTTAGAACAGGTTAGGGTTAGAAAAACCAAGATTAGGAATAAATTAAAATTCGATTTAAAGCCAAATTTAGGGTTAGGATTAGGGCCCGGGTTAGGGTTAGGATTAGAGCCCGGGGTAGGGTTAGGATTAAGGCCCGGGTTAGGGTTAGAATTAGGGCCAGGGTTAGGGTTAGAATTAAGGCCAAGGGTTAGGGTTAGAGCCAATATTTAGGTTAAGAAACCAAGAAAAGAGAAGAAGAACACCAGGTAAGTAGGATCTGATTTAAATGTCCTCGTATTTTCCTTTTTCAGAACAAGATTACCCTCTAGTGGACAAAAGCGGGAAAACATTTTCACCGAAATTTACCAAGCCTCATCCCCATGTCTTTGGCCTTAAGTCGGCTCCAGTTTGGGAGAGACATGTATGATTTTTTTACAGGCGTTCTGAGGTCATCTTTGTCTGGCGTGACGGTGAGTTCCTGGCATTCTTCAAACAAGATGAGGAGGTCCTCCTCATGGAATCTGTCCCACGTCACCTGATGGAAGAGCTGGGAGTGAAGTCTGCCGTGAAGTTCCGGAAGGAGGGTTTTGGTCCAACCACCTGGGGTCAACGTGGGAGGAGGAAGAATCTTCCTCCGTCTGGCATCAGAGAGGGTCTGTGTGGCGCCGGCAGGGTGCGCTGCAGAGAGAGTTTAGGCAGCGTACCTGGTTTGGTTAGGATGGTGCGTTTGGGCCTCCGCTGCTCGGCTCCTGTCCAGCCGTCTATGCGTCCCACATCTGGGGATGGATCCCAGGTCTCGTGTGGACCTGTTGATGTCCCATCGTGGACCCTGTCCCTTCAGCGTCTGGGCTTGGGTGGGGAGACCCCTTTTCCTCACCGTCGGATAGTCGGGTCACCGAGATGCGCCTCAGCCTGTCGCACCGTCTCTGGTGCCAGGCGTCTGCCGGTGCCCGTCGTGCCCGCTTAGCGGCAGCGTCAAAAGGCTGCTCCCAGTCAGAATTTCTGAATGTTTTTAGTTTAAATGTCTCTTCCTCAATGACATCTGTATAGTGGTCTGTCAATATGAGGAGAGTGTTATGGGCCCAGTTCTTTGCATTATCATAAATGAGTCAACGTTTTTCGGATAAGCGTCGAAGGTTTGATGATCGTCGAAGGGTGTGTGTCATTCCCTCCATCATGGCCCGAAGATTCATCTTTCGACACATTCTGTAAATGATGCGTGGCCTTAATGATTTTATGTATGATGCGTACCTTGGTTTTAAAATGCGGTCGGTGGGCGATGCTCCCTCGGCGATCCGTGTCGGTATGCGCCACCGCTTTTGTCGATCTGGAGCCCCTCCGTCGCATGATCGAACGTTTGGTGGAATCGCTGGATCCATGAGGACGTTGAGGACAGTGTTAGGTGTGAGAGTGACTGTACTGCGCAGATGACGGCGCCCCGTTGTCTGGGACAGGACGCGTCACGTCAGGGGGCAGGGGCCCCGGTGACCCGTGCGTGGAGCGTCTATGGCCGTCTGGGGCGCGGGGGGGGCATCATGGTGGTAACGTCGGAAGTAATAACGTCTCTGGGAGGCTGTGGCACATACCTGTGTCTTCTCCGGCGCCCCCGTAATACACCGTCGTCCAATGCGTCGTCATCATATTCGGCCATTTTGTGTCGGAGTGCGTCTTGGTTCGGTAATAGAATTCAAAAAAAGGGGCGGCTCCTCCGATCCAGGAAGTAAAAACTTTATTCACCCAAACAGGGACTTAAACCAAATTAGCAGCGTTTCGGTTTCTGCTAAACCTTCTTCAGGCTAACTGTAGTTCCAAACACAACACTTGGTTTTATCGTCGCTCCCTGAGCCAGACTGGCGCTACCGTGCAGGTGCTCAGGTTAACTAGTCTAGCTAAAATGGAGACGTGGCAGTAATGGGACACTTTATATACGGCCCGTGGCGTTCATGGTGTCCCGTCAATTGGGATGACGTAATTGTTCGAATTGTTTTTGTTTGAAATTAATTTAGAGATTTGAAGTGATTGCCTGCTCCATCAAGCCTAACCGTTGTTAATTGTGCAGTACAGTCATGTGATGTTACATTATACAAAATTGTCATTTCACACCGATCAGACAGAGAGAGTGGAGAGGAAACCGGAAAACGAAGGAGAGGCACGGGCGAGTTAGGGTGAAGGGGATTTAATCCTGGCGTCACAGACGCCAAGATTGAACACTGTCCATCAATCCCTCTCATCCCGGGATCACCTCGCCACCACTCCCGTATCCGAGGGCTGAAAGAAGCCCAGATTAGGGTTAGAACAGGTTAGGGTTAGAAAAAACCAAGATTAGGAATAAATTAAATTCGATTTAAAGCCAAATTTAGGGTTAGGATTAGGGCGGGTTAGGAGTTAGGATTAGAGCCCGGGGTAGGGTTAGGATTAAGGCCCGGGTTAGGGTTAGGATTAGGGCCAGGGTTAGGGTTAGGATTAAGGCCAAGGTTAGGGTTAGAGCCAATATTTAGGTTAAGAAACCAAGAAAGAGAAGAAAGAACACCAGGTAAGTAGGATCTGATTTAAATGTCCTCGTATTTTCCTTTTTCAGAACAAGATTACCCTCTAGTGGACAGGGGAAAAACATTTTCACCCGATTTACCAAGCCTCATCCCCATGTCTTTGGCCTTAAGTGGGCTCCAGTTTGGGAGAGACATGTATGATTTTTTTTACAGGCGTTCTGAGGTCATCTTTGTCTGGCGTGACGGTGAGTTCCTGGCATTCTTCAAACAAGATGAGAGGTCCTCCTCATGGAATCTGTCCCACGTCACCTGATGGAAGAGCTGGGAGTGAAGTCTGCCGTGAAGTTCCGGAAGGAGGGTTTAGTCCCACCTGGGGTCAGCGTGGGAGGAGGAAGAATCTTCCTCCGTCTGGCATGGAGAAGGGTCTGTGTGGCGCCGGCAGGGTGCGCTGCAGAGAGAGTTTAGGCCGCGTACCTGGTTTGGTTAGGATGGTGCGTTTGGGCCTCCGCTGCTTCGGCTCCCTGTCCAGCCGTCTGTGCGTCCCACATCTGGGGATGGATCAGGTCTCGTGTGGACCTGTTGATGTCCCGTCGTGGACCCTGTCCCTTCCAGCGTCTGGGCTTGGGTGGGGGACCCCTTTTCCTCACCGTCGGACAGTCGGGTCACGAGATGCGCCTCAGCCTGTCGCACCGTCTCTGGTGCCAGGCGTCTGCCCGAGTGCGTCGTGCCCACTTAGCGGCAACGTCAAAAGGCTGCTCCCAATCAAATTTCTGAATGTTTTTAGTTTAAATGTCTCTTCCTCAATGACATCTGTATAGTAGTCTGTCAATATGGGGAGAGTGTTATGGGCCCTGGTTCTTTGCATTATCATTAATGAGGTCCAAGCGTTTTTTCGGATGGCGTCGAAGGTTTGATGATTGTCGAGAGGGTGTGTGTCATTCCCTCCATCATGGCGGAAGTTCATCTTCGGCACATTCTATAAATGATGCGTAGCCTTAATGATTTTATGTATGATGCGTGCCTTAGTTTTAAAATCACGGTCGGTGGGCCGTGCTGTCCTCGGCGATCCGTGTCCATTGTGCACCACCACTTTTGTCGATCTGGAGCCCCTCCGTCACATGATCGAACGTTTGGTGGGATCGCTAGATCCGCCTAGGGAGTTGCGGGACAGTGTTAGATGTAGAGTGACTGTACTGCGCAGGTACAGCCCCGTTATCTAGAGCAGGGACGCGTCGCGTCGGGGGCAGGGGCCGCGGAGGCCACGTGCGTGGGGGCGTCTGGCCGTCTACCCAGGGTGCCGCGGGGGCATCATGGTGGCTAACGTCCCGGAGTAATAACGTCTCTGGAAACTGTGGCACACCCCAGTCTCTTCTCCAACGCCCCCGTAATGCACCGTCGTCCAGTCAACGTTGTCATATTCGGCCATTTGTGTCGAGTACGTCTTAGTTCAGTAATAGAATTCAAAAAAGGATGACTCCTCCCGATCCAGGAGTAAAAACTTTATTCCCCAAACAGGGACTTAAACCAAATTAGCAACGTTTGGTTTCTGCTAAGCCTTCTTCAGGCTAACTGTAGTTCAAACACAACACTTGGTTATCGTCGCTCCTGGCCCAGACTGGCGCTACCGTGCAGGTGCTCAGGTTA
>CAJVRN010000042.1:0-73650 GCA_911728415.1 Lagocephalus sceleratus
CTGGAACTACAGAATTAATAGCAATAAGCTTTTTTCAAAGAGGTAGGTTTTAAGTCTGGTCCTGAAAGCAGCGATGGAGTCAGCCTCCCCCGTACCAGGACAGGGAGCTGGTTCCATAGCAGAGGGGCCTGGTAGCTAAATGCTCTGCCCCCCAGTCTACTCCCAAAGACTCTGGGAACCACAAGTGAGACCAGCGTTCTGAGAGCGGAGCGGTCTATTGGGCTGATAAGGTATCACTAGCTCCTCCAGGTAGGATGGAGCTAGGCCTCTGAGGACCTTGTAGGTCAAGAGGAGGGTTTTAAAATGATTCTGAATTTAACGGGCAGCCAATGAAGAGACGCTAGTACAGGAGTTATGTGATCTCTTTGTCAATACCTGTCAGAACTCTGGCTGCAGCGTCTGGACAAGCTGAAGACTTCTTAAAGAGTTGTTTGGGCACCCTAATAGTAGAGAATTACAATAGTCCAGCCTGGAAGTAACAAAAGCATGGACTAACCTTTTCAGCATCATGCTGCAATAATATCTTCCTGATCTTTCTAATGTTCCTTAGGTGAAGAAAGGCACTTCTACAGACAAATTGTATGTGTGAGTTAAAGGAGAGGTTCTGATCAAAAGTTACTCCTAGATTCCTCACAGACAGACTAGTTTCAAAGGAGATACCATCTAGAGTGATAATGTGATCTAACCTATCCCTGAGAGGTTTAGGACCAAACACCATGACTTCAGTTTTTCCTGGGTTGAGGAGAAGGAAATTTGAAGACATCCAAGACTTTATGTCCTTAAGACAGGTCTGGAGCTTCACTAACTTCTCTGTCTCTTCTGGTTTCATGGATAAGTAGAGCTGTGTGCCGCCAGCATAACAATGAAAATTTATCCCATGCTGCCGAATACTGTTTCCTAAGGGAAGCATGTACAAGGTGAAGAGGATTGGTCCAAGTACAGAACCTTGAGGGACTCCGTGGCTAACCCTACTGTATGAAGAGGGAACACCATGGACAAGAGCAAACTGGTATCTATCAGATAAATATGATCTAAACCAGTCTAGTGCTGTCCCTTTAATCCCAACCAAGTGTTCCAGTCTTTGTAACAGGATGCTGTGATCAACTGTATCAAAAGCAGCACTGAGGTCCAGCAGAACCAGCATAGAGACCAGTCCATGATCTGAAGCTATAAGAAGATCATTGGTAACTTTAAGAAGTGCTGTTTCTGTGCTGTGGTGAGCTCTGAAGCCTGACTGAAACATCTCAAACAGACTGTTCCTCTGCAGGTGCTCCAGTAACTGGAGTCACCACCACCTTCTCAAGAATTTTAGAAATAAAAGGAAGGTTGGATATCGGCCTATAATTTGCTAACACGTCAGGATCCAGTGATGGTTTTTAAGCAATGGCTTAATCACTGCCACCTTGTAGGACCGAGGTACATAACCTGTAACTAAGGAAGAATTGATCTGGTCCAAGATAGGACTGCCTATCAATTGCAGAACATCCTTCAGCAGGTGTGTTGGGATGGGATCTAAAAGACACGTGGTGGTCTTGGATTTCTGAATCAGCGAAGACGCCTCAGAAAAATATATAGGGATGAAGGAGTTTAAGGGCTCAGCTGAAGAACCTGTATGTTCCCACGGTCGGCACATCTGGTGATGGTCCAGATGTTGGGATGGCCTGCTCAGCTTTCTCTCTAATGGCTAGTACTTTATGAGTGAAGAAGCTCATGAAGTCTTCACCAGTAAGGGAGGAAGGGATACGTGGGTCTAAAGCACTATGACTCTGAGTTAATTTGGCCACGGTGCTGAAAAGGAACCTGGGGTTGCTCTTATTTTCCTCAATTAAAGAAGAATAATAGGCTGTTCTAGCCTTCGCGAAGGGCCTTTGTAAACTAATAGACAGTCTGTCCAGGCTACATGATAGCTGTCTATTTTACAGGAATGCCACTTCCTTTCCAGTCTTCGCACTTTCTGCTTGAGGGTCCTGATATGTGAATTATACCAGGGGCACACCTCCTCTGATTTACTGTTTTTCTTTTTTCAGGGCAACAGAATCAAGTGTGATTCTCAGTGAGGCTGCTGCACCTTCAGCAATAGAGTCAACCTCTGTAGGGCTAAGATTATAATGATTGATCCCTGGGAAACACACGGTGGTCCTGGGATTAGCACAGGGATTGCTTCCTTAAACTCAGCTACAGCATTATCTGAAAGACATCTGCTATAGTAAGACTTTGTTCTGAGCATAGAAGAATCCTTAATCATAAATGTGAAAGTGATCAATGAATGATCTGACAGAACTGGGTTCTGAGGAAACACTGACACATGTTCTACCTCAACACCATAAGTCAGAACTAGATCTAGGGTATGGTTGAAGGTGTGAGTTGGTTGGTTTATCTGCTGGAGGAAACCAACTGACTCAAGTAATGAAATGAAGCCATTTCTAAAGCTGTCATTTACAATGTCTACATGGATGTTAAAGTCTCCAATGATAATGACTTTGTCTGCTCTAAGGACCAAGTCGGATAAGAAATCAGAGAACTCGGATAGGAACTCTGAATGTGGGCCAGCAGGAGGCCGATATACAACTACAAACAGAAGTGGCTTTTCTGTCTTCCGGTTCAGATGGGTGATGCCAAGAGTCAGGCTTTCAAATGAGCTGGAACTATGTTTTGGTCTAGGGTTGATTGATAACTTGGAGTGATAGATTGCTGCCACTCCCCTCCACGACCAGTAAGACGAGGAATATGATAATTAAGATGAGTAGGAGGAGTAGATTCGTTTAAACTAACATAGTCCTCCTCCTGAAGCCAGGTCTCAGTGAGGCAACATAAATCAATGTGATGATCCGCTATCAGGTCGGCACTAACAGGGATTTACACAAAAAGAGATCTGATATTTAACAGTCCACATTTAATTGTGATGTTGGTTTCTCCAACTTGTGCTTTAGTATTAATTTTAATAAGATTATGGTGATTGACCGCTCCCTACTCCGCGCTTGGTGAACTCTAGGCCGTGGAACAGAGACCACCTCTATGGTATTAACTATGTTATTATTGGTGGATGAGGGCTCTATGGAAGCAGCAGAGAGGTGTGTAAGACTACAACTCTGCATCCTGGTCTGGACCCTGGTTTGTCAGGTCACTTTGGGTCTAATAAAATCAGCCAAGTTGCTAGAAATGACAGAGGCACCATCCCGTGTGGGATGAACACAGTCTCTCCTAATCAGACCAGGTTTTCCCCAAAACTCTTCCAATTATCTATAAAGGACACCTGGTTTTGGGGCACCACAGTGACAACCAGCGACGAAGCGACGACATGCGGCTATACATTTCACCGCTGGCCAGATTGGGAAGGGGACCAGAGAATGCTACGGAGTCCGACATTTTTTTGCATACCTGCACACCGACTCTATGTTAATTTTGGTGACTTCCGACTGGCGAAGCCGGGTGTCGTTTGCGCCGACGTGAATAATAATTTTATTATATTTTCGTTTACTTTTCGCCAGCAGCTTTAAATTGGCTTCTATGTCGCCCGCTCTGGCCCCCGGGATACACTTGACTATAGTCGCTGGGGTCGGCTTCACGTAGCGCAGGACTGAGTCACCAATTACCAGGGTCGGTTTCTCAGCGGGTGTGTCGCTGAGTGGGGAGAAACGATTAGCCACGGGAAGCGTTTGGTGGTGCACCGTGGGCCTTTGGTTTGGGCTACGCTTCCTTCGAACCGTCACCCAGCCGCCCTGGCTAGCCGGCTGCTCGGCTGCTGCCGGGTCACCGCTAGCTGCAGCTACGCTAGGCGGCTCCGCAGCAGCTAGCTTCTCCTGGCTACCTGACGCAACTCCGATAACTCCAAGCTGCTGAACCGCGTCTCAAGCTCACTAAGCCTCGCCTCCAGAGCCATTAAAACACTACACTTTCTGCACTTGTCCCCTTCACTAAAGGAGGCAGAGGAGTAGCTAAACATCTCACACGCTGAGCAGGCAAAGACACCGGGTGAGACAGACAGTGAGGCCATGCTAATGCTAGCGCTAGTGCTGCTAGCGCTAGTGCTGCTAATACTCAGCGCAGGCCTGTGTTTAATAAGTGTTATTTCTCACTGTTGTTATCAGTGAGAATGAAATGTCCCAGGTATTGAAACTTAAGTATTGTGGATTATTTATTTATTTTCTTTAATTAAAGTAAAATTAGGGTGAGACTGCAGTGAAACTAGAGTGAAACCAACACACCGTGCACAGTACAGTCAAACGAACCGCGGGAACTCACGTGACCGGAACCGGAAATCCACCAATGGAATGGTTCCATTCCTAGTCTGTCCTGGTGGTCCAGAACCGTCCTCTTCTCAGGCTGGACCCCTAGACAGGATGCCGGCAGACCAAAGAAAAGGGGAGTTTTTCATCAGCAGAGTATTTGTTGGCTGACACCCGACCGGCCACTTCAGGACTTTAGCAGTCCACCCAAGACCGAGCTGCTACTGGCAGGAGGTCACCGCTACTTTAGTGACTCAGCAGAGTGTATGTCCCCAACAGTGACTCAACAGAGTGCATGTCCCAACAGTGACTCAACAGAGTGTATGTCCCCAACAGTGACTCAGTAGAGTGTATGTCCCCAACAGTGACTCAGCAGAGCATATGTCCCCAATGGTGACTTAGAGTGTATGTCCCCAACAGTGACTCAGCAGAGTGTATGTCCCCAACAGTGACTCAACAGAGTGCATGTCCCAACAGTGACTCAGCAGAGCATATGTCCCAACAGTGACTCAGCAGAGCATATGTCCCCAACGGTGACTTAGCAGAGTGTCCCGTACCAATGCTTGGCTTCATTAGTGAAGGCTAACAGGAGTCGTCCAGGTCACGGTCATCCAAAACTTGATCTCGGTGGACATCTGGACTTGGTTGACCTGGAAGGTGTTTCAGCTCTTCTCAGCTGTGGTCAGAGCCTGGAGGTCAGACAGGACATCCTCGCTCCACAGACCAGTGAGGCCTCCTCCTCCCACCACAACCAGGGTGCAGCCTTTATGGCCACCAGTCATCAAGTTTGATACAATTATATTAACGGAGCACAAAACAATGGAGCCCAGCTCACGTGGGAAAAGGTGCAGAGAAGAGGTCAGATTTCTTTTTCATTGAGAATTTACACATGACTTTAACAAATGACTTTCAAAATTTATACCATGAAAACAGCATGAATGAGCATATGGTTTATTTATTATGAATCGCTCTTAGTGGCAGCATCCATCAAATTAAAGTAACCATTAAAAAGAACATAAACATTCAGTTTCTCTGATCGTAAAGACACGGGGCTGCTGGACAGAAAGACGCGGTCTCGGTGCGCCTCTCCTCCAGCTATTACGGTAACGACTTTCAAAATAAATGTCACCTCCTGATGACGTCAGACTCAACCAGCCAGTCACTCTTACTATTCAAATTTGACTTTCAAAATAAAATTACAATAAAATAACGTGTTATTTATTTCCAATTAAATTCTGATTAAAATGAAGAGGTAACGACACCCCTTTGGCCTAATTAGTTGATGACCTTACGGTCATGGAATTGAATCAAGTTTTGACATAGCATTTCAAAATAAAGGTCAGTTGAAATCACACATTTTAAAAGGGACATTATACAATTTTCACTTTTTGATTCCGTCTTCAATCTTTAGGTTATATCTTTATTTTATATCTTCAGGATACTCTGGAGGGTCAGACAGAAACAGCAGCTTCAGTCCTGAGGTTGAGCAGCAGCTGCAGCGCCTCAATGAAACCCCTCAACACCACAGCTGCTTCTATCATGGTCAACCTGCAGATGGAGCTCCTCTGTGGACTCATCATGGAGCTGCACCGAGGCCATGGTTTGACTATTGTCGCGTTGACACAGACGCTCACATCTCAGTGAATCACTCAATAAAAAGAAGGGAGTGAAGATTGTTGTCCGATCCTTCTCCATCAATGCAGGAGATGTTTGATTTGGACTGGGTTGTACAGACCAGGGACACAGTGTCAGGTGTATATATTTTTATTTCAGAATGATCTTATTTAATATCCCCTTTATCCCATCCTTTATCCAAATCAGGAGTCCCCTCACCTTCCTCTCTCACTCACACACATTACAATTCATTAGGGTCACCAACCTCCTCTTGTCTTCAGAAAAGGGTGTACTAGGCTCTAGTCCCGTGTGTACTAGGTGTGTACTAGGCTCTAGTCACGTGTGTACTAGGTGTGTACTAGGCTCTAGTCCCGTGTGTACTAGGTGTGTACTAGGCTCTAGTCCCGTGTGTACTAGGTGTGTACTAGGCTCTAGTCCCGTGTGTACAAGGTGTGTACTAGGCTCTAGTCACGTGTGTACTAGGTGTGTACTAGGCTCTAGTCCCGTGTGTACTAGGTGTGTACTAGGCTCTAGTCACGTGTGTACTAGGTATGTACTAGGCTCTAGTCACGTGTGTACTAGGTGTGTACTAGGCTCTAGTCACGTGTGTACTAGGTGTGTACTAGGCTCTAGTCACGTGTGTACTAGGTGTGTACTAGGCTCTAGTCCCGTGTGTACTAGGTGTGTACTAGGCTCTAGTCACATGTGTACTAGGCTCTAGTCACGTGTGTACTAGGTGTGTACTAGGCTCTAGTCACGTGTGTACTAGGTGTGTACTAGGCTCTAGTCACGTGTGTACTAGGTGTGTACTAGGCTCTAGTCACGTGTGTACTAGGTGTGTACTAGGCTCTAGTCACGTGTGTACTAGGTGTGTACTAGGCTCTAGTCACGTGTGTACTAGGTGTGTACTAGGCTCTAGTCACGTGTGTACTAGGTGTGTACTAGGCTCTAGTCACGTGTGTACTAGGCTCTAGTCACATGCATGCAGCTCTTTAACGCTCCCCTTGTGGCTCCCTGGACCCTTTTCAAAAATGTATGAAAATGGAAAACATGGTTGGAAATTTTTTAACATGGTTTCTGTAGGAGGACAAACATGACAAACATTCCGTTAAATATTTTCCAATGCTTAAAAATGTGCAAAATAAATATTAAATTTCAACATTTGTCAACAAGATTTGCGTCATAGCCTGCAACACGTTTCAGTGTGGCGCGGTGCCAGGCAGTTGGCTGCTGTAAAGATACTGGCAGGAGTGTGATGGGACATGAATCCTAAAGGGAAAAGAGAAAAGCTGATGAGAACAGAGAATTACAGGAAGAATGGACCAAATCATTTGCTTTCATTGCCAATGCAGAAGGATTGTCAAATAGCAAAAAAGTAATTTAGAAAGACATTTCCTGGGAAGGCATGCCACCCACCCACTTGGGAGTGAGACAAAAGTGCAATTGCAGTACTTCTGGAGAAATTAGGAGCGCAAAGATAGATTTAAGAAATGGATTGCATCTCCAAACTCCACTACTGCTGCAAGTTTTGTTGCAACATGAGAGATAATAAAACGTGAAAATTATTATTTCAGACTATTTTCAGACTTCAAAAACAAAACTGAGACAATACAGAACATTAAACACAAAGACGGTGAAAGAAAGGGCCTTTAAAATGGCAGGCGACATCACCGATCGGCAGATCAAGGACATTAATTCGGCTCCAGCGTATTCAATTGCCTATGATGACTCGTGTGATGTGATCGACATTGAACAGCGCTGTTATGCAGGTACGTAAACTCTGATGGCCGCAAGAAGTAATGATTAATTTAATGCCACTGAAAGGCCAAACACGGGGAGGACATCTGCGAGGCTGTGCTGAAGTGTTAAATTTCAACAAAGGGTTAGGGGGCAGTGTTAGGGCTAGGGATAGAGGTTAGGGCTAGGGTTAGGATTATGAATCTACTCCTCCTACCCATCTTAATTATTATATTCCTCATGTTTCTGGTCGAGGAGGGGGAGTGGCAGCAATCTATCACTCCAAGTTATCAATCAACCCTACACCAAAACATAGTGCGAGCTCATTTGAAAGCCTGACTCTTGGCATCACCCATCTGAACTGGAAGACAGAAAAGCCACTTCTGTTTGTAGTTGTATATCGGCCTCCTGCTGGCCCACATTCAGAGTTCCTATCCGAGTTCTCTGATTTCTTATCCGACTTGGTCCTTAGAGCAGACAAAGTCATTATCATTGGAGACTTTAACATCCACGTAGACATTGTAAATGACAGCTTTAGAAATGACTTCATTTCATTACTTGAGTCAGTTGGGTTCCTCCAGCAGATAAACCAACCAACTCATACCTTCAACCACACCCTAGATCTAGTTCTGACTTATGGTGTTGAGGTAGAACATGTGTCAGTGTTTCCTCATAACCCACTCCTGTCAGACCATTCTTTGATCACTCTCACATTTATGATTAAGGATTCTTCTATGCTCAGAACAAAGTCTTACTATAGCAGATGTCTTTCAGATAATGCTGTAGCTGAGTTGAAGGAAGTGATCCCTGGCCGAATCCCAGGACCACCATGTGTTTCCCCAGGGATCAATCATTATAATCTTAGCCCTGCTGAGGTTGACTCTATTGCTGAAGGTGTAGCAGCCTCACTGAGAATCACACTTGATTCTGTTGCCCCCCCTGAAAAAGAAAACAGTAAATCAGAGGAGGTGTGTCCCCTGGTATAATTCACATATCAGGACCCTCAAGCAGAAAGTGTGAAGACTGGAAAGGAAGTGGCATTCCTGTAAAATAGACAGCTATCATGTAGCCTGGAAAGACTGTCTATTAGTTTACAAAAAGGCCTTTCGCAAGGCTAGAACAGCTTATTTTTCATCTTTAATTGAGGAAAATAAGAGCAACCCCAGGTTTCTTTTCAGCACCGTGGCCAAATTAACTAAGAGTCACACTGCTTTAGACCCATGTATCCCTTCCTCCCTTAGTGGTGAAGACTTCATGAGCTTCTTCACTGATAAAGTTCTAGCTATCAGAGAGAAAGCTAAGCAGGCCATCCCAACATCTGGATAGTGACAGGTTATGTACCCCAGTCCTACAAGGTGGCAGTGATTAAGCCATTGCTTTTATACCACCGGAGCTACGATTCATCGTTCGCCCCTCCAGATACCACCACTCCCGTGAAGGCTCCGATGCACCGACCTCGAGTGAACCAGCTGACCCCAGAAGAGCGCTTCAGAGACGGCGGCGCAAGCTCGGCAAGAGGGGGCGGCTAAAAGCCCGAGCTAGCCGACCACCGCTACCCAGCCTCTTGTTAGCTAACATGCGGTCCCTGGAAAACAACCTGGATGAGCTAAGAGCCAGGATCACAACACAGCGGGAAGTGAGAGAGTGCTGCGCCCTGATCTTCACCGTGACCTGGCTCTCAGACAAAGTCCCGGGAGGCGCCGCTCAGCTGCAGACTCACTCCGTGCACAGAGGAGACCGGACTGCAGCCTCCGGTAAAGCCAAAGGAGGAGGTGTGTGTGTGTTCATTAACAACTCGTGGTGTGGCGACATACAAACTGTCCATAAGCACTGTTCGCCAGACGCGGAGTTTTTACTGCTAAAATGCCGCCCTTATGACCTACCAAGATTGCTGTGTTTCTGGCCGCTGTTTACATCCCCCGTGAGCCAATCCTACGGAGGCACTCGGCAAACTCCACGACGTCATCAGCGCGGTAGAGACGGCTCATCCTGACGCTGTTTTTATCGTCGCTGGTGACTTTAATCACTACAACTTACGGACTGTACTGCCAAAATATTACCAACATGTGGACATTCCCACCCGCGAGAAGAACACACTGGATCATGTTTACAGCAATATACGGGGGTGCCTACAGGGCTGCACCCCGCCCCCACTTCGGACTCTCAGATCACATCTCCCTGTTCCTGTACCCGGCGTACAGGCAAAAACTGAAACAAACGAACCCTGTCAACAAACAGGTAAGACTCTGGACCCAAGAGACTGAGAGTATCCTGCAGGACTGTTTTGCTAGGACAGACTGGGATGTGTTTGAGACGGCAGCCACTTTGGAGGACTCCTCTGTCAGTGTACAGGACTATGCTGAGTATGTGACTGGGGTACATCAGCACATGTGTTGAAAACATCGTGCCCACCATACAAATCAGAAAGTTCCCCAATCAGAAGCCCTGGATCACCAGTCAGGTACGCCACTTGCTGCGTGCTTGCTCTCTTGCATTTAGATCAGGCAGCGAGACAGAATACAAAGCTGGGAAGTATGGACTGAGGAAAGCCATCACAGCTGCTAAGAGGCAGTATAGGAGAAGCTGGACGGCTTCTACTCCACTGCTGACGCCGGGCGAATATGGCAAGGCCTGCAGCACATCACAGATTACAGGCCCACCAACAGCACCATCAACTCCACAGACAGTCTGCCTGATGACCTCAACCTCTTTTACACCCGCTTTGAGACCTCCAGCCCCCACACAGAGAGGAGGCACACACACACTGGGTCCACTCAACCCCCTCCCCACCAACCGGGCTCCCTCATCAGGCCAGGTACACAGAGCCTGAGGAAGATCAACCCCCGCAAGGCAGCAGGACCAGACTGCATTCCTGGGAGGGCCCTCAGAGCATGTGCTAATGAGCTGGCTGATGTTCTCACCTCCATTTTCAACCTTTCCCTCAGCCGAAGCATTGTTCCCTCCTGCTTCAAGACCACAACCATTGTTCCCCTCCCCAAAAAGAGCCCACCAACATGCATGAATGACTATAGGCCAGTAGCACTCACTCCAATCATCATGAAGTGTTTTGAGAGAGTGGTGCTGGCCCACATTCAGAACAGCATACCGGACACCCTGGACCCCCTGCAGTATGCCTACCGGCCCAACAGGTCCACCTCTGACGCCATTGCTGCCGCACTCCCTCTCCCACCTGGAAAACAAAGACTCTTACATCAGGATGCTCTTTGTTGACTACAGCTCTGCCTTTAACACAGTCATCCCTCACAGGCTCACCGACAAACTGTCCTCACTTGGTCTGCACCCCACCCTCTGTGACTGGCTCCTTGACTTTCTGACGGGCAGGCCCCAGTCTGTCAGAATCGGTAACAGGACCTCAGCAAGCATTACAACAAACATGGGCACCCCACAGGGATGTGTCCTCAGTCCCATCCTCTACACCAGGGGTGTCAAACTCATTTCACATCGTGGGCCACATATGGCCTCGGTAGATGTCAAGTGGGCCGGACCATTAAAATTATACCATACATGCTATAAATAACCAAAATATCATGTCTTTCATTTGTTTTGGTGTAAAGAAGCACAAGAACATTAGGAAAATGATGGAATTTAATGAACATTCCTTTTACAAAACATTTCATTTCATTTCATGGACAAATGTGCAATTAACTTTTATCATTCACATATATGCATTGCAACTGATCCCACTGATTCTACAAAGGCACAAAACTTTAACAATAAATTGGTATCAAAAAATATAGTAATGCACTTTAAGATTAAATGAGATTTATAAAGAAAGGAATTTTTAAACCATTTGCACATGTGCCTATATATCTATATTTAATCCCTGCCTACACCTTACAAACTAAGGAGAGTGATGTTAAATGTGTAAAGAAGAAAGTATTCACATATTCACAGAGCTGCATTCTAAGGCAGTATTTTAAAGGCGTTAGTCTAGTCTGGACTTGTTTTTGTTCCTGATATTTGGCATCTTTTGGCCTGTACAAGTGCATCAATACCAGGTGTCATGTCCTGACTAGCTGACACTTTCAGAATGTCATTTAAGTGCTTGTTTGTGAGCTTTGAACGCGTTTTTGTTTTATTGATATTCATTACTGAGAAGATTTGTTCACAAAGGTAGGTTGTTCCAAACATGCACAAACTTTTAGCAGCCAAGGCTGTTAAGTTGGGGTACCCTGGTAGTAGATACTGATAAAATTGTCCAGACCTACGGAGGCAAATTTGCCCTTCAAATCTACATCACATTGCAAATCAATTATTTCTAGCTGGATTTCGACCGGCAGATCAGAAGCTTTAACTGTGAAAGGTGAGCGAAAAACTGAAAATTCTGTCTCAAGTTCACCAAATACCTGAAAACGTTTCTCAAACTCCCACAGTAATCCTGCAATCTTGTCTTTGTACCGCTTCATGTTCGCGCATCAGGTCTGGTCACACACACATCTCTCAGACAGGGGAAATGAGCAGGGTTGCCACTTGCCAGTTGCGTCTCCCACAAAGTCAGCTTCAACTTAAATGCATGTATGTTGTCAGAAAAACTGTGTGACAACTTTTTGCGGCCTTGCAACATTTTGTTCAGATTGTTCAAGTGTTCAGTAATATCCACTCAAAAATGCAAGGTCCTGTAGCCATTCCTGAGATTGTAATTCCAACACCGGTTTTCTTCTTTTGTTTTTCATGAACTGTCCGATTTCCCCTCTCGTAGATCAAAGAAATGCCTCAGCACAGCGCTCTGCTTAGCCATCTCACCTCAGTGTGGTATGGCAGGCTGTGGGTAATGTCGCTGTCACTGAGAAGTTTGTCAAACTGACGATGGTTCAGACCTCTGGATCGAATGAAATTTACAGTGCGAACAACCACCTCCATGACGTGGTCCATTTTCAAGGACTTGCAACACAATGCCTCCTGGTGCAAAATACAGTGAAACGTCCAGAACCGATCTCCTCCATTAAGGGCTTGTACTTTCTCTCTGAACTTTGTCGCAACACCTGCTTTCTTTCCTACCATGGATGGCGCGCCGTCTGTAGCCAGGCTGACAGCACGGGACCAGTCCACTCCAACTCTGTCCAGCGCAGCAACGACAGAGCCGAACATGTCCTCAGCTGTTGTGGTGTCCATCATTGGCACCAACTCAAGAAACTCCTCAATAACAGTCAATGTCTCATCAACTCCACGAATAAATATGGCCAGTTGTGCCACGTCTGTGATATCAGTGCTCTCATCAATTGCAACGGAAAATGCAATAAATGACTTGACTCTCTGTTTCAATTGGCTGTCTAAATCTGCTGATAGGTCAGAAATCCTCTCTGCTATAGTATTCCTCGTCAGGCTAATATTGGCAAAAGCGTGTCGCTTCTCGGGACATACAAGTTCAGCTGCCTTCAACATGCATCGTTTAACAAAGTCACCGTCGGAATACGGCTTTGACGCTAATGCTATTTCGCTAGCAATTAGATAGCTGGCTTTTACTGCTGCTTCACTGACTTCTCGGCTCTGGGTGAAAGTTGACTGCTGTTTTTCAGACCCGCCAGCAATTCGTCGACCTTGTCTCTTCTCAGTTGTCCTTGCAAGCCGTCATATTTTTTTGCTGTGATGAGTCTCGTAGTGGCGTCGAATATTATATTCCTTCAATACCGAAACTTGTTGAAAACACACCAAGCACAAAGGTTTCCCATGCATCTCTGTAAAAAAATATGACGTGGTCCATTTTTCATTGAAAATTCTACACTCCTTATCTACTTTTCTCCGTTTGGATAATGACATGTTGGCTAATGAGGGTGTTGGTAGAGACCAGAGACCACTGTTGAAAAAAAAAACACCGCTGTTTTCTTCTACGGCGTAGAATCTACAGCGTAGAAGAAAACAGCGGTTTTTTTTTAACATTTAGCGGTGTTTTTTTTGTGGCGCGCTCTACGCTGAGCGCGCTACAGCGCCACACTGCCCCTAGTGGACAATACACGAATTGCATTTTATTAAAAATATAAATTCCATGTCGTTTGTGCATTTTTTCCACTTTTAAATTATCCTGCGGGCCTGATCAAACCTCCTTGGGGGCCGGTTCCGGCCCGCGGGCCGTATGTTTGACACCCCTGCTCTACACCCTGTTCACACATGACTGTGTCGCCTCCCACAAGGACAACATCATCCTGAAGTTCGCTGACGACACCGCAGTGATAGGACGCATCACCAGCGGAGACGAAGCGGCCTACAGGAGGGAGGTAGCCGGTCTGGTGTCATGGTGTGAGGACAACAACCTCACCCTCAACACAGACAAGACCAAGGAGGTGATAGTGGACATGAGGAAGAAGAGGAGACCTCAGCAGCCACTGTTCATCCGGGAGCTTGAAGTAGAGAGGGTGAGCAGCTTCAAATAGCTGGGCGTCCACATCAGCGAGGACCTCACCTTCACACTCAACTCCACACAGCTGGTTAAGAAGGCGCAACAGCGGCTGTACTTCCTGAGGAGGCTGAGGAAATTTGGCATGTCGCCCAAGATTCTCAGCAACTTCTACAGCTGCATCGTTGAGAGCATCCTGACCAGCTGCATCACTGTGTGGTACGGCAGTGCCACTGCTGTGGACCGCAAACGACTGCAGAGAGTGGTGAAGACGGCTGAGAAGATCATCCGGACTCCACTGCCCTCTCTGCAGAGCATCTACCACCGCAGAGTCCACAGCAGAGCTGCCTCCATCCTGAAGGACCGCACCCACCCCCAGCATGATCTGTTCACACTCCTACCCTCAGGCCAGAGGTACAGAAGTGTGAAATGCAGGACCACCAGACTAAAGAACTCTTTCTTCCCCGCTGCAATTAGACTCCTAAACAGCTGACAGGAGTTCACATGACTGGTTAACTTACTCTCCATTTGCACATGCACAACTGCACTTTTTACTTCCATTTGCACATGCAGAATTGCACATTATAAAATTGCACATTATACCGCTACTTGCCGTGGCAAATTTGTAAATTTCTTTTTAAATTTCTATTTCATATTTCTTTTTGTACGTGTCAGGCATTCTGTGGACAGCAAAGTAAGAATTTCATTGTACAGGGAACATGCTTCCATACTGTGCACATGACAATAAACACTTTGAATCCTTGAATCCTTGAATTGCTTAAAAAACCATCACTGGATCCTGACGTATTAGCAAATTATAGGCCGATATCCAACCTTCCTTTCATTTCTAAAATTCTTGAGAAGGTGGTCGTGACTCAGTCCTGGAGCACCTACAAAGGAACAGTCTGTTTGAGATGTTTCAGTCAGGCTTTAGAGCTCACCACAGCACAGAAACAGCACTTCTTAAAGTTACTAATGATCTTCTCATAGCTTCAGATCATGGACTGGTCTCTATGCTGGTTCTGCTGGACCTCAGTGCTGCTTTTGATACAGTTGATCACAGTATCCTATTACAGAGACTGGAACATGTGGTTGGGATTAAAGCGAAAGCACTAGACTGGTTTAGATCATATTTATCTGATAGATACCAGTTTGCTCATGACCATGGTGTTCCCTCTTCATACAGTAGGGTTAGCCACGGAGTCCCTCAAGGTTCTGTACTTGGACCAATCCTCTTCACCCTGTACATGCTTCCCTTAGGGAACATTATTCGGCAGCATGGGATAAATTTTCATTGTTATGCTGATGAAACTCAGCTTTATTTATCCATGAAACCAGAAGAGAGAGAAGTTAGTGAAGTTCCAGACCTGTCTTAAGGACATAAAGTCCTGGATGTCTTCAAATTTCCTCCTCCTTAACAAAGGAAAAACTGAGGTCATGGTGTTTGGTCCTGAACCTCTCAGGGATAGGTTAGATCACATTATCACACTAGATGGTATCTCCTTAGCATCTAGTCTCTCTGCGAGGAATCTAGTAGTAACTTTTGATCAGAATCTCTCCTTTAACTCACACATAAAATTTGTCTGTAGAAGTGCCTTTCTTCACCTGAGGAACATCAGAAAGATCAGGAAGATATTATTGCATCATGATGCTGAAAAGTTAGTCCATGCTTTTGTTACTTCCAGGCTGGACTATTGTAATTCTTTACTATCAGGGTGTCCAAAACTCTTTAAGAAGCCTCCAGGTGATCCAAAATGCTGCAGCCAGAGTTCTGACAGGTATTGACCAAAGAGATCACATAACTCCTGTACTGGCATCTCTTCATTGGCTGCCCGTTAAATTCAGAATAATTTTTAAAACCCTCCTCTTGACCTACAAGGTCCTCAGAGGCCTAGCTCCATCCTACCTGGAGGAGCTAGTGATACCTTATCAGCCCAATAGACTGCTCCGTTCTGAGAACGCTGGTCTACTTGTGGTTCCCAGAGTCTTTGGGAGTAGATTGGGGGGCCGAGCATTTAGCTACCAGGCCCCCCCTGCTAGGAATGCCCCGCCCCAAATGGTGTTCAGTTGTTGGACTTCTGTTCTTGTTCTTGAACCATGTTCAGGCATAAAGGTGTCCATATGTGCACTTGGCACCAGGACACCTTAGGCCGCAGTTCGATGATCGACTTTGTGGTTGTGTCATCGGATTTGTGGCCACATGTCCTGGATACTCGGGTGAAGAGAGGGGTAGAGCTGTCAACCAATCACCACCTGGTGGTGAGTTGGCTCCGATGGTGGGGGAGTAAGCCGGACAGACCCGGCATGCCCAAACATATTGTGAGGGTCTGCTGGGCACGCCTGGCAGAGTCTCCTGTCAGAGGGAGTTTCAACTCCCACCTCCGGGAGAGCTTCGACCATGTCCCGGGGGAGGTGGGCGACATTGAGTCCGAGTGGACCATGACCCACTGACCGGTGCTGTGGCCGCAAGGTGGTCAGCGCCTGTCGTGGCAGCAACACCCAAACCTGCTGGTGGACACTGACGGTGAGGGATGCCGTCAAGCTGAAGGAGTCATATCGGGCCTTATTGGCCTGTGGGACTCCTGAGGCAGCAGACAGGTACAGGCAGGCCAAATGGACTGTCACACAGGCTACCAATCACAGCACAGACATTTCTGTGGAATGGGCTGTAATATCTGCAACACTAACTTTAAAGAAGGGTTAATTCAAAAAACCTACTGTGAGCGCTGGAATAGGTTCTGTATGAATATCCAGTGTTTCAAGTGACATCGTGAGTTAAAATGGCGACCAAAGGCTGGAAAAGCAGTCTCAAATTGGGAGATAAATAAAAAATGTCAAATGTAATTCAGTCTACTCTGCTTCTATTGAAAATCCTCAACCCCATAGATGTATTGTTAAACGCTGCCTGATCTGTAATCGGAGTAAAACCTCTTTAACATTGTTGACTGAAGAGAGAGCATCAGCTGCTGACTCGGACAATCAAAACTCCGATTCTACTGTAGAAGCTGAGGAAAATCATATTTGCTATATGCGGGTAAAAGAGGTGAAGAGAAGATTTATGAAAAGAAGCTGTTATTTTTTAATTTTGAGACCGCTCAAACCACCGGTACTCATCTTCCAGTGCTCGTTGTAGTTCGATCATCAGACAATGAGGAACTGATCTGGGAAGGCTCTGACTGTGCTTTAGTGTTCCTCATGCATTATCGAAAAAAAGCACACAAAAACACAACATTCATTTTCGCATTATGGCAAGGGTTTTGACCATCACATCATTTTAAATACTGAAGTGTTTAACTTGTTATTATGGGTTTTACTATTAGTTCCTGTCTTCTCTTAAAAGTATCTTAGAAGTTAGGCATGGTAGACTCATTTACCAAGTGTAATAAAGATCAGAGACATTCTTCGACAAGATTGTTGTTTAGATAGTGGGGAGCTCAGGAACCAGCAAGGCTGAAGGTGGTAAACATTCATTAGGAAGCAGGACATCATGCTGGGGGTGATAAAGTCTACTTGCAGGAAGAAGGTGAACTTTTGAACTGGCCATTTGGGAAGACACTGGAGAAGAACTGACACCAACATCAACCGGGATTGGAAGAAGAGGATGAGGTCATATGAGCAGAAGACCTGGATTGGACTGGAGGAGCATTGAATTTGCATCTGTGTTTTATAAAAGATCGGGTCAAGGGAAAGTTAGCGTTATCGTCAGGGCACGAAGTCTGACAGCCTGTTATTCTAGGGATATGAACTGGCCCAGAGCTCTGTAATATTTGTGTCTTGAATTGATTCTATTGCTAAATACACTTTGAAATTGGCATTTATCTTCTTGAGGTCTTCATTCAAGGAACACGTGGATTGGCAATGACACGCGACAGGTATTGCAATCCAACAATACCAAGGCGTATCACCGTTTGTTGTGGCTCAAGGGAGTAAAATAATTCTGATTGTGGACACTGACTTTCACCTTAAATTTACTGATTCATTTTCCTTCATCCCCATTCCACTCAGGGAATTCCCTAAGGCATTAGGCTGTAAAAGTAAGCTCAAAAGGTTACTTTCCACACAAATTTAGACTATTCAAAAGTTGGGTATAGAATAAAATGCCCTTTGTCAATGAACATCGAGTGTAAAACGAAAGCATCTCCTCGTCACAGTGCACAAATGTAAATACAAAGAAATACTATAATAAATACAAGACACAGTAGTATATAAAGAATATGTAAAAAAAGAAAAGTATAAAAAATAAATTCAAAATAAGGTGCAGTGGAATTGCTTTATACATATATACATAGGGTAACTGTATTGCACATGTTAGAGTATTGCACAAGGTTATATTGCACGTAATTATTGCACAGGGTGTGGGTTCAGTGTTACAGGGTGGTTGCACAGTGCTATCTATCAAAAATAGTGTGGGTTGAGTTCAGCGTGGAGATGGCTTTGAAGAAAAAACTGTTTCTGATCCTATTAGGTCTTGATTTTAAGGTTTTGTAGCGCCTCCCAGAAGGTAGCAGTTCAAATATCTGGGAGGCGGGGTGTGAGTTGTCCTTGATGATCTGATGAGCTCTGCTGACGCACCTGGAGTTGTAGAGGTCCGACAGGGAGGGGAGAGGGCAGCCGACAATCCTCTGCGCTGCTTTGACTGTCCTCTGTAGTCTCCCCCTGTCTACAGCAGTGCAGCTACCGAACCAGGTGGTCAGGCAGTACGTCAGCAGGCTCTCTACTGAGGAGCCTTAGAAGGCCAGCAGCAGCTTCTGGTCTAAATTATTTTTCCTGAGGACTCTCAGGAAGTGTAGGCCCTGCTGGGCCTTCTTGATTAAGGCTTGTAGTATGAGAGATTGAAGGTTAATGAACTTCAACCTAGAAGTGTTGAACTTTGCAGTGATTTTCGCGCTGAGTTCAGAGAAGGAATTGATGGAGGAAAAAATTGTTCATTGAGCGCAAAGACTAAGTTTTATTCTTACACTAACACGCCATGTAAGTAAAAATGGACCAACATCTCTCTACAGACCACTACCGACAGAACTTGGTAATGCATAAAAAAAAAAGAGGTGTGCGTATACATACATTATTGTAATACGCAACAGTGACCTGCCGTAGTGAAAAGAATGTACTGCACCATCTTATACTATAAACTGAGTACATCATATTAAGATACATCTTTTAACAAGAATGAAACGAGTAAATGTGGAAAATCAACATATGATGACAAGAAACGTTGAAAAACATGTTTTGCTGTCTTGTCTATGATGATGAAGATGAGGATGTTACAAGGGCAGAATCAAGCAGTAGTCATAGGGATCCATGCACATCTACATCTCAGTCACAGACACACACGAACAAAAGACCATTTAAGAAAGTCATATACAAAAGTGAAGGAGGAAGGGAAAGTTAAAGACTACTAGAAATCGATGAAGGAGATGAAAAAATAAAGAATGGAAAAAGAGAAGCAACGATTTGATGAACTAACAAAACACAGTGCAGAATTGACTTTTGAAGCATCGCAGCAAAAGACTCCAGGACCCCTGGAAGACGATGACGAGTAGGACGATGTGTGCGACGAGGACAATGAGGATCAGGAGAGGACGATGCAGAGGCAGAACAATCAGACGACAGCTCTACCACGATGCGACATCACCAAGGAAGTACATGCGCTCTTGAGTGCACGCAACACTGCTTTCAAGTCTGGAGCTTTTGGATACTAAGTAGTGCACTCAAGCCAACTCCCTGTAGTGAGCAGGGAATCGTCGGCGGCGCGGCAGCAGCACGCAGCGGCCACTCCGGAGACAAATGGATGTAAAAATGCATCGATGACGTGACTGTCTCCAAGACCATTACCACACGATCCAACGAGAAACCATGGATGACTGCAAAGGTGCATGCCGCACTCAAAGCCAGAAACTCTGCCTTCAGACACGGTGACAGAACAGCCTTAACAACAGCCAGAGCTGAACTGTCCCGTGCCATCAGAGAGGCAAAATGCGCACACGCCCAGAGAATCCACAGTCACTTCCAGGACAGCGGAGACACTCGGCGCATGTGGCAGGGCATCCAGACGATCACCAACTACAAGACGGCATCTCCCGTATGTAGCAGTGACGCCTCCCTCCCAGATGCACTGAACAACTTCTACGCTCGGTTTGAGGCACAGAACAACGTCACGGCGAGGAAGACCATCCCTCCTCCCAGCGATCAGGTACTCCGTCTAACTGCTGCTGATGTGCGGCGAACTCTTCGCAGAGTCAACCCACGGAAGGCTGCTGGACCAGACAACATCCCTGGGAAGTGCTCAGAGAATGCGCAGAACAGCTGACAGACGTCTTCACGGACATCTTCAACATCTCTCTGAGCAGTGCTGTTGTTCCCACATGCTTCAAAGTGACCACCATCATCCCCGTGCCAAAGAAATCATCAGTCTCCTGCCTCAATGACTACCGTCCCGTCGCACTCACACCCATCGTGATGAAATGCTTTGAGAGGCTTGTCATGAGGCACATCAAGACCCAGCTACCACCCACACTGGACCCGCTACAGTTTGCGTATCGTCCGAACCGCTCCACGGACGACGCCATCTCCACAACCATTCACCTGGCCCTCACACACCTAGAAAATAAGGACACCTACGTTCGAATGCTGTTCATCGACTTCAGCTCAGCATTGAACACCATCATCCCCCAGCAGCTCATGGAGAAGTTAAGCCTGCTCGGACTCAACACCTCTCTCTGTAACTGGATCCTGGACTTTCTGACTGGGAATCAGGAACAG
This sequence comes from Lagocephalus sceleratus, assembly GCA_911728415.1. Classification (NCBI taxonomy): domain Eukaryota; kingdom Metazoa; phylum Chordata; class Actinopteri; order Tetraodontiformes; family Tetraodontidae; genus Lagocephalus; species Lagocephalus sceleratus. The sequence continues at coordinate 20,689 of CAJVRN010000042.1, forward strand.
CGTCTCCAGCACCACCACACTGGGCACCGGGGCCCCGCAGGGATGCGTTCTCAGTTCCCTGCTGTTCACACTGCTGACTCATGACTGTGCAGCGATGCACAGCTCCAACCACATCATCGAGTTCGCCGATGACACGACCGTGGTGGGCCTCATCAGCAAGAACGATGAGTCAGCCTACAGAGAAGAGGTGGAACAGCTTACTGCCTGGTGTGAAGCCAACAACTTGTCTCTGAACGTCGACAAGACCAAGGAGATGATCGTGGACTTCAGGAGAGCACCGAATGACCATCCTCCGCTAACCATCGACGGATCCTCCGTGGAGATCGTCAAGAGCACCAAATTCCTTGGTGTTCATCTGGAGGAGAACCTCACCTGGTCTCTCAACACCAGCCAGATCAGCAGGAAGGCCCAGCAGCGCCTCTACTTCCTGCGTAGGCTGAGGAAGGCTCACCTTCCTCCACCCATCCTCACCACCTTCTACAGAGGGACTATCGAGAGCATCCTGAGCAGCTGCATCACCGTCTGGTTTGGGAACTGCACCGTCGCCGACCGCAAGACCCTACAGCGGATAGTGAGGACAGCTGAGAAGATCGGTGTCTACTTAACTCCTCTGATGGACATCTACACCTCACACTGCACCCGCAAAGCCACCAGCATCGTGGCTGACTCCACACACCCCTCACACACTCTCTTCACCCTTCTGCCATCTGTGACACAGTACCGAAGCATCAGGGCCCGCACCACCAGACTGAGCAACAGCTTCTACCCACAAGCCATCAGGCTCCTCAACAAAAGGATTTAAAACACACTGACACACACACACACACACACATACCCAAACACCCTGATGCCTAACACACCACCACATATCGAGTGACTTTTATTTAACTCTGCTGCTAATGTCTTGGTCATAGAAATGGAGGTTTGCACTCGTGACTGATGCTGCCTTAATGTTGCTCCTGGTTATATTGTTTACCATGTAAATGAAAAATTTGCTACTGTTTCAGTGTTTAAATGCTCACATTGAACATCTGCCTTCTAATAAACTATTTTCAACTTTTTTAATGCACGTCCTCACTTTATCACTTTATCAACATCATCTTCAATCTTACATATCATATTTGCACATTGTTCACCAAAGTGATGCAATTTCCAAAATTGCATCACTTATTCCGCACTGCAGTCGGTACTTTGCCGTATGTATCTGTCTTGCGGCAAGATAGTCAAATGGCTGTCCTGTTTTTGCACATGTTATGTTATGTAGCTCGTCTTGTCCTTGTGAACTTAAAAAAAAAATCAACTCCCACTTCACAGACACAAAAGACCCCAGACATCTGTGGCAAGGAATCCAGTCAGTCACGGACTACAAACCAGCCCCCCCACCGTGCGAGGACCACACAGACTTCCTCAACTCACTCAACACCTTCTTCAGTCGATTTGAGGAAAACACAACCACACCCACAAAAGCCCCCGTCAGCACAGACAGCAAAACACTACAACTGGCAGCAGATGTGAGGAGAGCCCTACTCAAGTTGAACCCCAGCAAGGCTGCAGGTCCAGACAACATACCCAGGCGTGTGCTCAGAGACTGTGCAGACTCACTCACTGACGTCCTCACAGACATCTACAACATCTCTCTGAGCCAAGCCACAATACCAGTAAGCTTCAAAACCACCACCATCATGCCACTCCCAAAGAAGTCACCGGTATCATCATTAAACGACTACAGACCCATAGCACTCACTCCCATCATGATGAAGTACTTTGAAAGACTAGTTAAGGCCCACATCATATCCACCCTCCCCACCACCCTCAATTTGCCTATCGCCCCAAGCGCTCCACTGAGGACGCTGTAGCAATAGCGCTCCACCTCTGCCTGACTCACCTGGAGAAAGCAAACAGTCACGCACGGATGCTGTTTATTGACTTCAGCCCTGCATTCAATACTGTCATCCCCCAACATCTGGTTGACAAGCTGAGCAAATAGGGGATAAATACATCACTGTGCAACTGGCTGCTGGACTTTCTCACAAACAGACCACAGACAGTCAGAGTTGGCAAGAACTCCTCAACGATGACCATCAACACAGGGGTGCCTCAAGGATGTGTGCTGTCTCCTCTGCTGTTCACACTGATGACTCACGACTGCTGTGCCAGATTCGAAACGAATCACATCCTAAAATTCGCGGATGACACAACAGTAGTGGGCCTCATCAAGGACGACGATGACACAACGTACAGAAAGGAGGTACACCAACTCATCAACTGGTGTGAGGAGAACAACCTGCTGCTCAACGTCAAAACAAAAGAAATAACTGTTGACTTCAGGAAGAGGAAACCAACACACACCCCACTCACCATCAACGGCAGTTCTGTGGAGTCTGAAGAGCACAAAGTTCACAGATGACCTCACATGGACAACTAACACCACCTCTCTGGTCAAGAAAGCTCACACAAGACTTCACTTCCTGCGGAGGAGAAGAGCGAACCTCCCCACATCTGCACTCATCACCTCCTACAGGGGAGCCATTGAGAGCATCCTGAGCAACTGCCTCTCTGTCTGGCACGGCAGCTGCCTAGCTGTAGACAGGAAAGCACTACAGAGAGTGGTGAGGACTGCTGAGAGGATCATCAGATCACCACTACCAGCCATTCAGGACCTGTACATCTCACACTGTTCCAGGAGAGCTGTGAACGTCATTAAGGACCTCACCCACCCAGCACACAAACTGTTTTCCCTACTACCATCAGGGAAGCGATACCTCAGCATGCGGTGCCGCACTAGCAGACTGGGAAACTGTTTCTTCCCACTTGCCATCAAGCTAATCAACACTGTAAAATAACCAACATGAACGTTTTCAGGGCACTCACAGACATCACTTTATTTATTGAATCTATTAATCTCACCTGCACCTTACTGACACTGTCAATCTTTTGCACATCGTTTGGTCGTTTTTAACTGCACTGTGTGTGTATGTATGTGTGTGTGTGTGTGTGTGTGTGTGTGTGTGTGTGCGTGTGCATGTGTATGTGGGCGTGTGCACATGTGTGTGTATGTATATTGCTACATTACTGGTTGTCAACGTATCAACGTCTGTCCATCCACTTTATATTTTTTTGCACATTGGAGTCTGGTGGAATGCAATTTCAACATCTGTGCTTACATTCTGTTACATTGACTGTTGACAAATAAAAGACTTTGAACTTGAACTTTGAACTTGACATGGGAGTGGTAGGAGGTGTCAGAGCCCAGACCAGGATGTGAGTGAGTCCTTGACAACAGCCCACACCACAAGTGGGTCAGAACAGACCTTTAAGCTACAGTTACAGATGGACAAAATAGGAAGAGGAATGACTCTGCGTAATCGGAAGGAAAATTCAAGGAACCAACCTCAAGGTACTGGGACAACAGGAATGTGCCCCCTGGTGGCCAAGGGTCCCCGTAATGTAATGAGTACAGGTATGTGCTGTGGTCTTTTATGGACATAACGCTTGCAGGAAAATTGACTCCTCTGACAGATGGAGCTGACAAATGGATCGAGAAGCTTGAAGAAATCACCGGAGGAATCAAACTGGCTAGTGGCGACATCAAAGCACTACTGATAAAAACTGCAGGACAAACAGCCACTACAGAGATCTTCGACCGAGCAGGATACAAGGGGGGTGACCAAACACATCAACACGACGAGATATCTTTTGATCAGATACGACCTGAGGTATGGGAGGCCCTAAGAGAAAAATACCCCTCACGCTGAGATCCAAGTAAACTGGAAAAAGAATGCTTTAAAGAGGAGGAAAAAGAAACCCCTCTCAGTTTCTACACAACTACCAAAGGGTGTGGAAGTCCGAGATTGGAAGGGAATGGGACAGCAACGAGTCAACGAGGGCTCTTTTCATGTTATATGTAAAGAACGCCATGCCAAAGGAAGTACAAACCAGGTTGAATGGGCTGGTGGGGTTGGCCCAACCATGAGAGGAAGATAGAGAAGGCCTCAAGGACCACCGCAGTACCGAGGACCCCCACCAGGGCAGGCTGTACAACCATACCAATCAGGACTTCAATGCTGGGGATGTGGACAAGCAGGACACTTGCACAGAGAGTGTCCGAACAATCCATGGATAAGACCTCAAAACTCTGTCGCCGGACCCTACAATCCTGGAACTGGTTCCATTGCAGGTAGGAAAGAAAACAGTCTATGCATCTCTTCTGTATTCAGCAGACACACCCATCAATCTTTTGGGAAGAGACATATTATAGATGGGATAGGTTAGATCACATTATCACTCTAGATGGTATCTCCTTTGAAACTAGTCTGTCTGTGAGGAATCTAGGAGTAACTTTTGATCAGAACCTCTCCTTTAACTCACACATAAAATTTGTCTGTAGAAGTGCCTTTCTTCACCTAAGGAACATTAGAAAGATCAGGAAGATATTATTGCAGCATGATGCTGAAAAGTTAGTCCATGCTTTTGTTACTTCCAGGCTGGACTATTGTAATTCTCTACTATTAGGGTGCCCAAACAACTCTTTAAGAAGTCTTCAGCTTGTCCAGAACGCTGCAGCCAGAGTTCTGACAGGTATTGACCAAAGAGATCACATAACTCCTGTACTAGCGTCTCTTCATTGGCTGCCCGTTAAATTCAGAATCATTTTTAAAACCCTCCTCTTGACCTACAAGGTCCTCAGAGGCCTAGCTCCATCCTACCTGGAGGAGCTAGTGATACCTTATCAGCCCAATAGACCGCTCCGCTCTCAGAACGCTGGTCTACTTGTGGTTCCCAGAGTCTTTGGGAGTAGACTGGGGGGCCGAGCATTTAGCTACCAGGCCCCTCTGCTATGGAACCAGCTCCCTGTCCTGGTACGGGAGGCTGACTCCATCGCTGCTTTCAAGACCAGACTTAAAACCTACCTCTTTGAAAAAGCTTATTGTTATTAATTCTGTAGTTCCAGTTACTATCATAGACAGACTAATGATCACACTTAGGGGGTCGTCTAATCGTCAGGTTAAGATACTAGTTATGCTGCTATAGGCCAAGGCTGCCGGGGTCCAGAAACAGGATCACCTGACAGGCCTCCTCACTGGTGATGGTTTCCTCTCCTCTCCTTTCCTCCTCCTCATTAAGCAGACTAGTTATGCAGATTCCTGTGTAGTTTTTCTGCCCCCCCTCTATTTATTTACAGGTATCGCCGCCGTCGGAGCTGCATGACAACATCTGGCCCGCCGACCTGTTGTATATTGTATTTTTGTATCTCTGTGTATGTTTTCTGTGTTCTGTGCCTCTCCTCTCCTCTCCCTCTTCTTCCTCTCCTCTCCTCTCTCTCTCTCTACCCAGCCGGCCATCAGCAGGAAGGTCCCCCTACATGAGCCTGGTCCTGCTCAAGGTTTCTTCCTGTTAAAGGGGAGTTTTTCCTTGCCACTGTTGCTTGTCTGGGGTTAGGCCCTGGGATTCTGTAAAGCGCCTTGAAACAATTTTGATTGTATAAGACGCTATAGAAATAAAGATTGATTGATTGATTGATATTATGCCAACTATGAGCAAGAATCAAATGCTCACCAGATGGAATCCATTTTGAAATAGCTGACATACAACCTGATGAAATAAATGTTCCTATGATGAACCTAATGATGTCTACAGAATTCCCACAGATGACACAACACAATCCAGAAGCCCAAGTATTCTGGATGAAGCTGACAACGCCACACTCGTTCCTTTCCAGTGAATGGGAGTCCTGGAGTTCGTTCATAACAAATCACGATGAAGCAGCTAAAGAGCCAATGCTTCCTCTACACTGTGCTATGTTTTATGACAAAGTCAAGATCATGAAGATTTTGAACAGACTTGGGATGAATTCATTAACAGGTCTACAATCATCCATTATGAGGACATCATAATCGGACCACAAGGAGTAGCTGCGGCAGTGAAGTTGAAGGATAACATCAAAGACTGGTTTCAGGTCCCTAACCCAACGCCACATGTCACATTGCTGATTGCCGTCTGACGACCTATTTCTTAAAATCGACTTTTCAGATGCAGATGAAGCAACAGCAGAAAGGGTCAGAGTGCCACAAACAGGAGAGACACATGCCACTGACAGAACATACGACATTATTAGAACAAGTACCAACTCAGGTATGGTCTCAACACAAGACAGATGTAGGTTTTGTGAAATCGGCCGAACCACAAAAGTTCTTTACTAAGCCAGGTGTTAGATTACCATATCAGAGACAGTACCCCCTCAGGCCAGATACTGTAGAAGGAATAAGCCCCATGATAACCGGTTTGATGGATGCAGGAGTGTTAATAACAACGTGTAGTGCATGCAATACCCCAATCTTCCCAATCAAAAAGCCAAACAGTGATGAGTACAGATTAGTGCATGATTTGAGGGCAATCAATGCCATAGTAGCTGAGGAGACGCCCATTGTACCAGATCCCCACACATTGTTATCTAACATACCCCCAGGTACTAAATGGTTCACAGTGATAGACCCATGCTCGGCATTTTTCAGTGTGCCAATTCATCCTGACTCTCAATAATTGTTTGCTTTTACTTACAAGAATCAGCAGTACACGTACACTCGCCTACCTCAAGGGTTTGTACACTCTCCTTCCATCTTTAATAACATTCTTGCTAATGATCTCAGTCATTTAGATATCCCATCAACTATGGTAATGTATGTAGATCATATTTTGATTTGCTCTGAATCTAAAGAACAGTGTGAGAGATTCAGGACAGGACAGGTTACAAAGTCCTGCTTTCGGGACCAGACCTGACTGTACAGAGGTGTACAAACATCAATCCAGCCACGAGAATGGAGTTGCCAACAGAAGGGGTGCCTCATGATTGTCTTAAAGAAACAGACAACTTCATGAAGGTGAGGGATGACTTGTACTTGACTTGTACAATCATCCCATCCCGTCGGACCTACCACCCCCACCACTATTCGTTGATGGTTCATGTGTGTGAGAAGAATTATTGGAAATAGTATTATCGCCTAAATGCTACGATGTGCAAATTTTGTGTTGAGGACTGTTTAAGAAAAGTGCTGAAGCGGCTTACGACCGGAGCCAGCACTCACATGTGTCTTGTTTGTTAAGATACAAGAAGAAGTCATCAAAAGATAAGGAGTCATGAGATCCTGTTTGACACATACCCTGTTTGCACCAATAAAAGAGGCGAGTGGTTGATCTGAGTCTTAACATCAGTGAGAAGAACAGCACAGGTGACTAAAAATCATCCTCACATGTGTCAGGGGAGAAACAGGGAACAGGGCCGGCTATGGAATAGTTCAACTTAATCCAGATGGAACCTTTACCAAAATACAGTCAGTAAGCCTGAACCAGCCCTGTTCCGCCCAATTGGCTGAAATAAAAGCATTAATAGCGGCATGCAAATTAGCGGCCAAAAAGAAGGCCACCATTTACACTGACAGCAGTTATGGATATGGGGTGTGCCATATCAATGCGAGTATTTGGAAACAAAGAGGGTTCGTGCGTGCTGATGGTTCCCCAGTAGTGCACGGAAAAGCAGTTAATGAATTAATACAAGCTATGCAACTCCCTACCTCGCTAGCTATAGTTAAATGTGCAGCACACCAAAACAGCACATCCCCAGTTGCAATGGGGAATAATTTGGCTGATGAAGCTGCAAAAGAAGCAACAGGGCAAGCAGTACAAGGGCCTATATTGTTTGAAGAGGATTGTACTCCCATCACAAGTCTAGCGTCCCTGATTGAGGCGCAGGACAAGGTCTCAGAAGCAGAAAAACACTTGTGGGTCCAGAGAGGGGCTGTCCGAACCTCGCACCCCCACCAAGGGTTATGGCGAGGGGCCCAAGGACATTTTGTTTTGCCATTGTCCCTACTACCCATTGCTATTAAGAAAATGCATGAACCTGATCATTGCTCTAGGGCCCAGGTTGTTAGAAAACTACAAGCGGTTTGGTGGTCTCCATACATGTCTCCCATGATTGATCGGGAGCTTGCAATGTGCCCTCAATGTCCAAAATATAATGTCCGGAAAATGTTCACACAGCCGTTGGCACACATTCCGATGCCAGATGGACCTTTCAGACACCTGATCATGGATTACGTGGATATGATTGACCGCGTGCAGGGAAAGAGGTATATGCTTGTTGTTGTGTGCAGATTTAGCAGATGGATTGAAGCATGTCCCACATCTAAAGCAGACCACAGGTCCGCAGCTAAATTTCTTTGCAAAGAGGTGTTTCCACGGTTTGGAATGCCAGACACCATGTCATCTGATAATGGGCCTCATTTTGTCTCACGAGTGATTCAAGAAATGTTCAAAATTCTGGGGATCAAACAAAAGTATGGTTGTGTTTACCATCCACAGTCTCAGGCTTCAGTTGAACGGGCCAATGGGGTCTTGAAGACTAAGATTGCTAAAATCATGGCTGACAGCAGTGGTAAACTGACTTGGGTTGATGCGTTGCCACTTGCTCTGATGGCAATGCGCTCTCAAACTAACCGACTAACTCATCTAACCCCTCATGAGATGCTTACAGGTCGACCAATGCCTCTGCCGCAGATCAGAGGCCCACTGGAGGGACCAGCGTTCGAACAGCTGGAAAGAGAGTTGGGTGACTATCTCCGTGCTTTAACTCAAATCCACAGACTTGTGTTTTAACAGGTGAAGGCCGCCCACGGCAAGGACGAGACGAACATCCCAGTTGACGTTCATGACGTGCAAGTGGGGGACTCGGTGGTCATTCGGGTGTTTAGACGTCAGTGGAACGAACCCCGTAGGGAGGGACCTTTTAAAGTTGTGCTCACTACCCCCACTGCCCTGAAAGTCGAAGGTAAGCCCTTCTGGTTCCATAAGAACCATTGCACCCGCCACAGACCTCCCGACCCTCCTGGACATCATCCAGGACCATCGGGGTCTGAGCATGCTGACAGGGAGACGCCAAGCCTCCCTCTGGCCACCGGGTCGACCCATGCCGCATCCTCACCCTCCTGCTCAAGTTCCCGCTCCCCTCCCCTGCAAGGGGGTAGACGGTCCGCCCGGCTGGCGTCCCGTCATATCCAGCAGGTGCAATCTACAGACTCCGAGTGTTTTGATACTCCTACTCAGTCTCCTAGACCTGATAACCCACCTGATGATGACGATAATTCAACAAGTAACAGGCAGCGCCCCAACAGCCCACCGCAGCGTGGCAGCTCTGCGGGTACTGCGCCAGGCCCCTTACGGCACCCTCCACAGACTGATGCACCACACACAGACACGTCAGACATACCGGGGGTGGATGACCCACAAGCGCTCGAGTGCCCGCGTACGCCGGGGTGGGATTGGGCTATCGCCGATTCTGAGTAATTGCATGCTGATGTTAACCCTTTGCGGATTAACAACGGGGGACATTATACATGCAAATAGGAAAATACATAATCAACATGAATTAGAAACATGCGCTTTAGCAATGACTACAATAGCAACAAACAAGGGGATCATTGCGGATGATGGGGAATTTAAAAACATAAGGCATGTCAAAGCAGATATTTATGACTTTGTGTTAACAGAAGAAATAACGGGAGACGGACTAGTGGGTAAGCATTGGTTGGGAGATCCACAGAGCACAGACTGTCGTGAGGAGGGGACAGTGATCATTCAGGTAAGATGTACCAGTGCAGGGTGTCAAAATGTGCACACAAAGCAAAATATGACAACCACAATGGCCGAAGGTAAGGTAAAATTGATAAATACAAGACAAAAGAGAGACACAACTAAGTTAAGAACGTCACAATGGGGGACTAATATGTTTCAACGATGGATACAGTACTCAATACAATCGATGTTTTTAGCTAAAAAACAGAAACAGGACTGCATTGCATGTTATAACGCTAAAAGATTGCCACAAGTAAGGATACTACCGGGGAGCGAGGTAGGAACCTGTCCTGACTCCGACTGTTTTACACTCTGTGCAATGTGGATGGCTGCAGGAGGAGGGAGGTGGAGTGAGGATGGAAAAATATGCCCCGTGCCGCTATCCTCAGAACAGGATGGGATGGAAACGCTTCCCCCGATAATACACAGACCAGATGATCTCGTCTTTCCTTTCTGCATAGCGCGCGGGGAAGAGTTGGAAAAAGTTGCTGACAGCAACGATCCCTCGTTAATGGCAGACTCAAAAGGATTGGTGAAATGCTACATACTGGAATGGTACCCACGAGTAAGAGGGACAAATACCACGGCAAGCATAAAAACCTGTAGGACCGGCCCAAAAGCTCGGATTAAATGCGATCAAGTAGTACCAAACGACGGAGGGGTAATGTATATTCGAAATTCAACATGGATGGCACGATATTCGCTGCATGATATGTCAGAAGGTACGCAACCGTTGGGAGATATTTTCTGGACATGTGAAAACAGTATCTTGCTAATGTCAAAATTGCCCAGGGGTTGGACAGGGATATGTGCACCGTTGATGTTAACAGGTCAACTGTCATTGATTACGCAACCACACCACCAAAATAATACTGCACGAAGAAACAAGAGGGATGCGCAGGATGCTCAAGGTACCACTCATAATTGGGATTGGAAAAATACAGGCGAGATTTACATTACATGGGACCAAGTCCCCTTCAGTGTACCAGAAGAGCACGCCGCCATAGGGTCTTCGTGGATAAAAACTGGGCGAGGACTGGGGGGTATTCCATATATAGGACCCATAACTAATGCCCAATATATAGCTCGAAACAGTCGCTGGATAAATCTGCTATGGTATAATCAACAGCGATTTATGAACTATACAATAAAAGGTATGCCAGCGGTACGAGAACAATTACATGCCACATCGATAATGACTTTACAAAATAGATTTCTGCTAGAAACGCGTATGGCGGGTGATCAGGGCCTATGTGATGAAATTGGAGACGAATGCTGTACTCAGATTCCACTACACACAAGTGTGAATGGTAGCTTGACAAAAGTCCTGCAGAACATGAAGGAGATGCGTGACGAGCATGTAAAAAATTCAAATTGGAATACTCACGTTAAAAGCTTTTGGGACTGGTTGGGTAAATTGGGATGGGCAAAATACTTAAAAATGGCCGGAATGATACTGGGAGGATTAGTGCTAGTGGTGCTAATAGTAATCTGTTGTGTCGTGCCATTGATCCGCGTGTTAGTTTCACGCTTAATGGTGAATATAACGGGACAATATCCCATAGTGCAGGTGCATGTCCAACCTGAATTAGACCCTGAAGCCATTGAACTCATAGAATTAATGGACATATAGGAGAAGGGTAAAGAATGATCGCTGCCCACTCTTCACGAGGTACGTAGCACAAATAACACGGATCAACTAAAATTGTAGCTTAAGATACTAATGGTGTGATTTTGTGAGACTAATACTAACATATAGCACGTAGAACTAGTAGAAATAACAGTAGACTTGTTGAACAAGTAGGTTGATAACTGTAAATATAATGATTAAGAATTGAATGCCATGTTTTCATCACAGACTGTTGAAAATGGCTGAGGCGTTCTTTACGAGACCCCAGGCAGCTGTGGATGAATGGCAGATGCACGATACTGATAACAGAGAAGAACAATCATATTCACACATAGATACACAACACTCAATAGGAGCAGATATACACCCTCCAAGCAGGTACCCAGGATGGATCGAGGGGAGTTCTGGCCCGCTGATGGAAGAAACATGGGGGAGCCAGTTCCAGACTCCGTTCCTGGGAAATGCTGCACCACATCTGACGGATCCCGACTCGCTTGGGGACCAAGAACCCGCAGTGCGTCAGGGGGTCCGTACCAGTCCTGAGAGCCCAGAAAACCCAGAGGACCAAGGACAACATACCGTGGATCCACCTCCAGAGACCCCTGAGGAGCAGCCGATGGCAGTGATTCAACCAACAGCAAGACCACCGACTCCAAGAGGGTCAGTCCTGTCTGTCACTGCCACTGATAGAGCCCACCTGTCCAGATTTCTGATTCATCCTTTGGAAGAGTACACTTGCCATGAGGACCTTCGGGCAGAGATTGGAAGGATGACCACCAGAATGTATGGACTGTTAAAGGAAGGACTGACTCTGATTGGTCGTCAACAAGTCCAGCGGATCAGACGTCAAGCTCAGAGCTACAAGTACAAAAAGAACCTGGACCAGTTGCACAGGGAAAAGGATGTGTTAGCCCGGCAATTGGGACAGGCTCGATACTCCGTTTACGCTCTCCAACGGGAAGTGGGTCAACTACGGTACTCCTACGGTCGAGCTCGACAGCACGTGGAGCAATTGACCCATACTAATGGTGTTCTCATCAGATTTTGTAATACAAGATTGCAACAGCAAACTGACGCAATATATGCTCTAAATGCTCAAGTGCAGCAGGGAACGGGGGTGAACCCGCCAGGGGTGGATCCCCGTCCCCTGCAATTGCCACAGAATCCCCAGCCAGGGGGGCAATAAACGGAATCTCTACATATGATGAGTAGTGCCGCACCCTGAAGGAGAAAGAGCGTGGTGCGGTGATTAGCAAGGGAGTAACGAATAATGGCATCAGTGTAAAGACTGAAGCCTCGCCTAGTAATGTGATGTGATGAAGTAATACAAGTATGACAAGTGTTACGAAGGGTGGGATGCAAGAAGGTGTTGTGGTAAAATGACAAAGTATAATGACAGAGGGCGATAGCGAATTATTTGTAGACCAGCAGGCCTAGCTCGATGGCGGGGTAGCTGGGGAAAACAAGTCTAAAAAACCATTGCTATAAAAAAATAATAATGATAGTCTAAAAAAGGGGGTTGTCCCTCACTAGAGTGCCGGGGGTACGCTCCTTGAACAAGCTAAGAGTAACTGGCTGTGAAAACAGAACAGACTAAAGTTTGTTGTGTGACAAAGTAACCTTTTAACTATATAATCAAAAACTATATACACTGGAGTAAATCATGTTATTTTAAGTAGAAGTAGAAAAATGAGGGATGTAATGCTGACTGTGCCACCTGGCTAGGGTTTTACCTCCTACCGCCTGTGGGGGGATGTTTCCCTGGTCATGTCTGCATGGGACCAGCAGGGAGCCTCAGCAGTAACTATCACCGGACCATCAGGAAGGGCGAAGACCCGGGATGGGGTCTAGGTGGAGGTATCCAACTATTGTTGTAGTTGAACTCGCACCTTGGGGTGATCCTTACTGAGGGATAATTAGATTTGGTGAATACGCTGTCACAAGTTACCTCATGTTTTGACTGTTACCTCATGTTTTGACATATATACGACTGTGAATTTCTTTGTGATTTTTCTTTGATATATACACTGATACCATTATTACCTCAATTCTTTAATGCTGTATTACTATAGAGAACTGGAACTGTTTTTGAGCCCTAATTGTAACAATCAGGATGGTCCTTGGGAGGACCAAAGGGGGGAAATGTAGTGTGAAGGTCAAAGTCAGATCAAGGAATTGAGGTGTTGAGCCATCATATAGTGATAAGAACGAAGTTGAACAACATGTTTACGTTCCCGATATGAGCAGTGCACATGAATGGTCCATTCAGGGCCTATTTCCCGTCATGACCATGTGCATGGGACGTACACGAGTATCCCATCTATGTTTTATGGCCCGTTTCCTGTTATGACCATGTGCATGTGACTTACACAAGTGTTCCATTTAGGTTTTATGGTCTTTTATGAGTTGTGCATGTGACTTACACGAGTACTCCATCTATATGATCTTTTATGATTATTCTGCCTGTATCAACTATATCATACATGCGTATTCTGTTTATGTCAGCTGTGAAAGCCCACCTGCTGGTGGGCAGGGTTTGGACTTTGTTTTTAAAAAAATCAACACTGGTGATGTGTTCCACGGATAAAACGGTAAAAGAAAGGTATAACTGTGGAACACAGGGTACAGAATGACAAAATGGAAGGAGGAGCCCGGGGCGGGGTAGACCCAAGCTCCAAGATGTATAAAAGGAGGGAAAGTTCTTGCAGGTTTTCAGACTTAGCCCGGGCTACCTCTCATGCATGGTGAATTGTACCTTTTGTCAATAAACCATCATTGGACCGTGACCCAGCTGAACTTGACTCATCATTCGACCCTGTTGTGGTGATTCTACATTGCGCATTTGTGCTGTAGCTGACCCAGCAATTCTAAGTGATATTGAGTGATGTTTTAAAAACCTGAAGAAGTAGCTTTGACTTGAAGATATTCCACAACAGCAGCGCGTCGTGCGCGCTGAGAAAGTGATCGGCTGCAGGCTTCCATCCATCCGGGACCTGTATATTTCCAGGCCCGGAGGCGTGCAGGTCGGATCACGGCGAACCCTTCCCACCCTGGTCACAGACTGTTTTCCCCCCTCCCCTCAGGCAGGAGACTACGGTCCATTCGGACCAAAACCTCCCGCTACAAGAACAGCTTCTTCCCCTCTGCCGTCAGGCTGCTGAACACCAAGTGACGTATCACTTAAGCATTATGTACAGCACTTCCTACTGCCTCCTTTTGCACATATAGGTCTTTTGCACATATAGGTCTTATTATCTTACTCTTGTGTTTTTTGTATATAGGGTATTTTATTTTATTTTATGTTAAATGCTGCAGCGTCTCACTGAGACAAATTCCTAGTTTGTGTAATACCATGTACTACATGAACAATGGCAATAAACCGGATTCTGATTCTGAAGTAGGTTTAAGTCTGGTCTTAAAAGTAGCGATGGAGTCAGCCTCCCGTACCTGGATAGGGAACTGGTTCCATAGCAGGGGGGCCTGGTAGCTAAATGCTCGGCCCCCCCTCTACTCCCAAAGACTCTGGGAACCACAAGTAGACCAGCGTATCACTAGCTCCTCCAGGTAGGATGGAGCTAGGCCTCTGAGGACCTTGTAGGTCAAGAGGAGGGTTTTAAAAATTATTCTGAATTTAATGGGCAGCCAATGAAGAGACGCCAGTACAGGAGTTATGTGATCTCTTTTGTCAATACCTGTCAGAACTCTGGCTGCAGCATTCTGGATCAGCTGAAGACTTCTAAAAGAGTTGTTTGGGCACCCTAATAGTAAAGAATTACAATAGTCCAGCCTGGAAGTAACAAATGCATGAATTAACTTTTAAGTATCATGCTGCAATAATATCTTCCTGATCTTTCTGATGTTCCTCAGGTGAAGAAAGGCACTTCTACAGACGAATTTGATGTGTGAGTTAAAGGAGAGGTTCTGATCAAAAGTTACTCCTAGATTCCTCACAGACAGACTAGTTTCTAAAATTTCGAAAATGTATCCCATGCTGCCGAATAATGTTCCCTAAGGGAAGCATGTACAGGGGGAAGAGGATTGGTCCAAGTACAGAACCTTGAGGGACTCCGTGGCTAACCCTACTGTATGAAGAGGGAACACCATGGACAAGAGCAAACTGGTATCTATCAGATAAATATGATCTAAACCAGTCTAGTGCTGTCCCTTTAATCCCAACCAAGTGTTCCAGTCTCTGTAACAGGATGCTGTGATCAACTGTATCAAAAGCAGCACTGAGGTCCAGCAGAACCAGCATAGAGACCAGTCCATGATCCAAGCTATAAGAAAATCATTGGTAACTTTAAGAAGTGCTGTGGTGAGCTCTAAAGCCTGACTGAAACATCTCAGACTGTTCCTCTGCAGGTGCTCCAGTAACTGAGTCACCACCACCTTCTCAAGAATTTTAGAAATGAACGGAAGGTTGGATATCGGCCTATAATTTGCTAACACGTCAGGATCCAGTGATGGTTTTTTAAGCAACGTCACTAAGGACCATGATCTGGTCCAGGACAGGACTACCTATCAATGGTAGAACATCCTTCAACAGGTGTGTTGGGATGGGATCTAAAAGACATGTGGTGGTCTTGGATTTCTGAATCAGTGATGACACCTCAAAAATATATAGGGCTGAAGGTGTTTAAGGGCTCGTTGAAGAACCTGTATGTTCCCACAGTCAGCACATCTGGTGATGGTCCAGATGTTGGGATGGCCTGCTTAGCTTTCTCTCTAATGGCTAGAACTTTCAGTGAAGAAGCTCATGAAGTCTTCACCAGTAAGGGAGGAAGGGATACGTGGGTCTAAAGCAGTGTGACTCTTAGTTAATTTGGCCACGGTGCTGAAAGAAACCTGGGGTTGCTCTTATTTTCCTCAATTAAAGAAGAAAAATAGGCTGTTCTAGCCTTGCGAAGGGCCTTTTTGTAAACTAATAGACAGTCTTTCCAGGCTACATGATAGCTGTCTATTTTACAGGAATGCCACTTCCTTTCCAGTCTTCACACTTTCTGCTTGAGGGTCCTGATATGTGAATTATACCAGGGGGCACACCTCCTCTGATTTACTGTTTTCTTTTTCAGGGGGGCAACAGAATCAAGTGTGATTCTCAGTGAGGCTGCTACACCTTCAGCAATATAGTCAACCTCAGCAGGGCTAAGATTATAATGATTGATCCCTGGGGAAACACACGGTGGTCCTGGGATTAGCACAGGGATCACTTCCTTAAACTTAGCTACAGCATTATCTGAAAGACATCTGCTATAGTAAGACTTTGTTCTGAGCATAGAAGAATCCTTAATCATGAATGTAAAAGTGATCAAAGAATAGTCTGACAGGAGTGGGTTCTGAGGGATCACTGACACATGTTCTACCTCAACACCATAAGTCAGAACTAGATCTAGGGTGTGGTTGAAGGTATGAGTTGGTTGGTTTATCTGCTGGAGGAACCCAACTGACTCAAGTAATGAAATGAAGTCATTTCTAAAGCTGTCATTTACAATGTCTACATGGATATTAAAGTTTCCAATGATAATGACTTTGTCTGCTCTAAGGACCAAGTCAGATAAGAAATCAGAGAACTCAGATAGGAACTCTGAATGTGGGCCAGCAGGAGGCCGATATACAACTACAAACAGAAGTGGCTTTTCTGTCTTCCGGTTCAGATGGGTGATGCCAAGAGTCAGGCTTTCAAATGAGCTGGAACTATGTTTTGGTGTAGGGTTGATTTATAACTTGGAGTGATAGATTGCTGCCACTCCCCCTCCACGACCAGTAACACGAGGAATATGATAATTAAGATGGGTAGGAGGAGTAGATTCGTTTAAGCTAACATAATCCTCCTCTTGAAGCCAGGTCTCAGTGAGGCAAAATAAATCAATGTGATGATCCGCTATCAGGTCGTGTACTAACAGGGATTTACACAAAATAGATCTGATATTTAACAGTCCACATTTAATTGTGATGTTGGTTTCTCCAACTTGTGCTTTGGTATTAATTTTAATAAGATTATGGTGATTGACCACTCCCCTGCTCTGTGCTTGGTGAACCTGTAACTGTGGAACAGAGACTACCTCTATCGTGTTAACTATGTTATTATTGGTGGATGAGGGTTCTATGGAAGCAGCAGAGAGGTGTGTAAGACTACAACTCTGCATCCTGGTCTGGACCCTGGTTTGTCAGGTCACTTTGGGTCTAATAAAATCAGCCAAGTTCCTAGAAATGACAGAGGCACCATCTCGTGTGGGATGGACACAGTCTCTCCTAATCAGACCAGGTTTTCCCCAAAAACTCTTCCAATTATCTATAAAGGACACCTGGTTTTGGGGGCACCACCGTGACAACCAGCGACGAAGCGACGACATGCGGCTATACATTTCATCGCTGGCCAGATTGGGGAGGGGACCAGAGAATGCTACAGAGTCCGACATCTTTTTTGCATACTTGCACACCAACTCTGTTAATTTTGGTGACCTCTGACTGGCGAAGCCGGGTGTCGTTTGCTCCCATGTGAATGATAATTTTATTGTATTTTCGTTTACTTTTCACCAGCAGCTTTAAATTGGCTTCTATGTCGCCCGCTCTGGCCCCCGGGATACACTTGACTATGGTCGCTGGGGTCGGCTTCACGTAGCGCAGGACTGAGTCGCCAATGACCAGGGTCGGTTTTTCAGCGGGTGTGTCGCAGAGTGGGGAGAAACGATTAGCCACGGGAAGCGTTTGGTGGTGCACCGTGGGCCTTTGGTTTGGGCTACGCTTCCTGAGAACCGTCACCCAGCCGCCCTGGCTAGCCGGCTGCTCGGCTGCTGCCGGGGCACCGCTAGCTGCAGCTACGCTAGGCGGCTCCGCAGCAGCTAGCTTCTCCTGGCTACCTGACGCAACTCCCGATAACTCCAAGCTGCTGAACCGCGTCTCAAGCTCACTAAGCCTCTCCTCCAGAGCCATTAGAACACTACACTTTCTACACTTGTCCCCTTCACTAAAGGAGGCAGAGGAGCAACTAAACATCTCACACGCTGAGCAGGCAAAGACACCGGGTGAGACAGACAGTGAGGCCATGCTAATGCTTGCGCTAGTCCTGCTAATGCTAATACTGCTAATACTCAGCGGAGGCCTGTGTTTAATAAGTGTTATTTCTCACTGTTGTTATCAGGAGACTGGAATGTCCCAGGTATTCAAAATTAGCAGGACAGGGGCAACAGTCAGCCCAGCTGCGGTGGACGGATGAAGCAGAAGGAGCATTTCAAAGTCTAAAAAAAGACCTCCAGAATGCTCCAGCCTTGGCCAATCCAGACTACAGCAAGCCATTCCATCTGTATGTGGCAGCCGCTTTCGCATACAAAAAGGCCTCAGTAATCACTATGGGCCACCCAGTGTTCTTATATACGTCTCATCAACTACATGCAATGCTCACAAGCCCACGCTTCGTGATTACCCAAGCGCGACGGACAGGTTATGAAGTCCTCCTGTCAGGACCAGACCTGACCATACAGAGGTGTACAAACATCAATCCAGCCACTAGAATGGTGTTGCCAACAGAAGGTGTGCCTCATGATTGTCTTAAGGAAACAGACAACTTCCTGAAGGTAAGGGATGACTTATACAATCATCCCATCCCGTCAGAACTGACACTGTTCGTTGACGGCTCATGTGTCAGAGGGGAAACAGGGAACAGGGCCGGCTATGGGATTGTCCAACTCAATCCAGATGGAACCTTTACTAAAATACAGTCAGTCAGCCTGGATCCACCCTGTTCCGCCCAATTGGCTGAAATAAAAGCACTGACAGCAGCGTACAAATTAGCGGCTAAAAGAAAAGCCACTATCTACACTGATAGCAGTTATGGATATGGAGTGTGCCATATCAATGCCTCCGGAAACTCCAGTTGGTCCAAAACTCTGCTGCCCGCATCATCACCAGAACCCCCTCCACTCATCACATTACCCCTGTTCTCCAGCAGCTTCACTGGCTCCCGGTTCATCTCTGCATCACCTTTAAGATCCTTTTATATACTTTTAAAGCCATCCATAACCTTGCCCCCCCCTATTTGACTGACCTTCTCCACGTCTCCACACCCCTCTCGGTCCCTCAGGTCTTCCTCCTCCCTTCACCTCTCCATACCTTCCTCACACCTCAGCACCATGGGGGGCAGAGCTTTCAGCCGCTCTGCCCCTAAACTTTGGAACTCACTTCCACCAGACCTACGCAACATTGACTCTCTCCCCCAGTTCAAATCTAATCTCAAAACCCACCTGTTCAAAACTGCATTCTCTGTCTGAATTTATCATTTTCTGATTTCTGTTGCCATTTAATTACCCCTGTACAATTTTCTGCTGCCCATATCTGCCTTCCTTTGATTTTATTGCTGCCTTTTAATTACCTGTTTTAACTGCCTGTTGCCTTTTAATTGCCTGCTATTTTATTTATTTTTATTTATTTTAGTGTGTATTTATTCTTTGTAAAGTGACCTTGGGTGTCCAGAAAGGCGCTGGCAAATAAAATGTATTATTATTACTAAGTATCTGGAAACAAAGACGGTTTGTGCGGGCTGATGGTTCTCCAGTAGCACATGGACAAGCTGTGAATGACTTAATACAAGCTATGCAACTTCCTACCTCATTAGCTATAGTAAAAATGTGCAGCACACCAAAATAGCACATCCCCAGTTGCTGTAGGGAACAATTTGGCCGACAAAGCTGCAAAGAAGCAACGGGGCAAGCTGTACAAGGACCAATATTGGTTGAAGATTGTACCCCATTACAAGTCTGGCTTCACTGATTCAAAGCAGAGTTTCAGAAGCAGAGAAACGCCTGTGGGTCCAAAGGGGGGCTGTTTTGTCTTGCCACTGTCTTTGTTGCCAATTGCCATTAAGAAAATGCATGAGCCTGGTCACTGCTCAAGGGCTCAGGTGGTCAGGAAACTACAGGCCGTTTGGTGGTCTCCATACATGGCTCCCATGATTGACTGGTGTTGGATTGCAATACCTCTCACCTGTCATTGCCAATCCGCGCGTTCGTTTAAATGAAGACCTTGAGAGGACAACTGCCAATTTCAAAATGTATTTGACAATAGAACCAATTCAAGACACAAATATTACAGAGCTCTGGGCCAGTTCATATCCCTAGAATAACAGGCTGTCAGACTTCGTGCCCTGACGATAACGCTAACTTTCCCTTGACCCGATCTTTTATAAAACATAAATGCAAATTTATTGTCCTTGTAGTCCAATCCGGTTCTCCTGGTTCGATGATCTCGTCCTCTTCCTCCAATTCTGGTAGATGTTGTGTCCATCCTCCTCCCCCCGGTGTCTCCCCGATGACCAGTTGAAGAGTTCATCTTTTCCCTGAAAGTAGACCTTACCACCCCCAGCATGATGTCCTGCTTTCTAATGAATATTTTACCACCCTTTGTTTTGCTGGTTCCTGGGCCCCCACTATCTAAACCACCACATCCTAATGTAAAACGTCTCTAATCTTTATTACCCTCCGTAACTGAGTTCCCCCATGCCTAACTTCAAAGAGAAGGCAGGAACAAACGGTAAACCTTATAATAACCAGATAGAGACACCTCTACACTCCCCTTTTGCCCTAGCCTACACTAGGCCAACACTAACAAGTCATTGACAGCTCCCCCTTAAATCTCCTCCTCTCTCACACCCATCAAAGGAAGAGTTTCCCTTGAATTTGCGCCATCTGAGAAGTAGATCGTTTCCCTTCAATCGCCGTGATAATCACACGACTGCATAAAGAGTGAATGCAAGGAATACAACAGCAACCACACAGAATTAATCCAGCAGTAGCAGAAATTAATGACAACACAGACACAATGACCACTTTCCATTTGCCAAACATCCTGTCAATCCATTTCTCTAATGGATTAGTCACCCCCGAATGCTCCATTTCATCCGACAGGGTCCGCAAACCTTCCAGTGCCCGGGGTCATAGAACCATCTGGAGCTGTATTATTAGGAATAAATGTACAACATTGATCCCCAAACATGGAGCAAACCCTCCATTCTCTGGTAAAAGCATATCAAGAGCCATTCTATTTTGTACAGTCATCAGAGAAGTGGCTGCTAGCTGTTCTGACAGCCCACCCACTGCATCTCTGGTGAGATTTGCCAATCGCTGCACATTATAATGAATATAATTGATCCTATCCACATTCTTATTTGGTGCAACAGGAAATAGTACAGATATTAAAGGTAAATTTTGAAATCCTGCTGCCACCTGATCCACTAATTTATATTCATCAGGGACTCCCTTGGAACTCCAATTTAATCATTATATGTGGGGGATCCCTGCGTGAGGTCAAATGATGTTCCCCTCCTGTGTCTAATCGGAGGTAGTCCCTGCTCCCCCTTTGAACCTAATAAAGTAATAGGGAGTAGGAGACGAACCAGAGTACATGTTCCCGACCAGTCGGGTGGGATTGCTGGGATCGCAGTGCCAAAACAAATCAGCTCGATGAACTGGAAAGTGTGAAGCGTTACTCCATGTGTGACATCTACGGTATACTTACACCATGCTGTGGGCAACTTACCCACCGACCTTCCCCGGTCCGTGACAAGCAGGTAAAATTAGATCTGGCTGAGATAAAGGTAGGAGGAGCTGTCCTGTTTGATGCTACCGGAAAAAGAGCTGATAGTGTGGAACAGTTCACAGGGTTATCAGACATGTGTAAACTTAACATACAATGAAATCCCTGAGGGTCTTCTTCTACAAGCAACGGGGCAGGAGAAGTATATAAATTAGGTCTAGCAGCGGAGCAAGCAATACAATTTGTCATGTTTCGATCCTTGGCCGTAGCTTGGATCCATTCCAACCAAATATTTGCATCTCCATAACCTGTAGCAATCTTCACCACGTCCTCTGCCGTGAACCTACTAAAATCTACAGCTATTACGTTAGAATTAACCACTGGAGTTACTGAAGTTGAGACAAGGCTCGAATCGGTCCTAAAATTATTTTGAATGATACCTTTGGGATCTTGACCTCCCACATGTACCCTTAGAACTATGAATAACCTCATCTCCCTTCGTATTTACCATTTCCGGAAAAGAATCCATACTCCTAATAGAAAGTAATAAAGGATTCAACCCTTTATGGTTCCGCCCTGCTAAAAGTCCTCTAGTGAATGTAATTTTCTCCCAGTTATCTTTTGACCAGCCCTCAGGAGGAGAGGGAGTCCAGGCCTGACCTGTCCACCAGTTAACATAATTCCACCCAGGACACATTGCCCCAAAACGTGGCCCATACCCCTGCTGACAAATTTGATGGACATTTCTGTGCATGCATAAACAAACATCCATGTTTCTCCAGCCTAACGGATCCCCACAGCTACCTATGACCTCACACAGATCAAACTGAAATGTGGTATCACTCCCTTTGATATAATCAAGAACCACCCCTGTATAACCCAGGCAGATCTCCCCCTTTTTACCCTGAGATCCTGCCCACAACGCACACCATATCAGCATCCTAATCATTGCGTCGTCTCCTTCAGATGTTCCCGGATCTGTCCAAGGGTTCTCTGTGGGTTATCTGCTGGGGTACACTGAGTCCAGTGATACCAGGTGTCACCTTTTCCTTTCAGTCGGACGGCATGTGAGGTCCGCTCGGTCACCTCAAAGGGACCAGTCCACCTGGGCTCTGACCACTTCCGCTTGGTGACTCTCAGGAGGACCCACTCCACTGTATGTGGAATTCCTGAGTCCTCCGTGGATGTACTTATCAAGCTGACCTGTTGGGAGAAAACTGAGAGAGTCGCTTTTAGTTAATCAAAGTAAGGCTTATACTTCAGGAACGGAGCTGGATTGGTCAATGGACTTTCTGCTCCTGGTCCCGGGAAGGGAACACCCTCTCGAACTCAAAGGGGGTGAATCCTGTCCGGGAGCTAACAGAGCTCCTTATTGACATCAGGGCTATTGGAAGCGCCTGTGTCCACTTCATTCCAATGTGAGCACATATCTTGCCAATTTTGCTCTTCAGTGTCTGATTCATTCTTTCTACCTTTCCTTGTGACTGTGGATGATAGACGGCACCAAATGCATGTTTAAGGCCTAGTGCCTTTTCTACCTCCTGTAAATCTCTGTTCTTGAAATGCGTTCCATTGTCAGATCCAATTTATTTTGGGAAACCACCATATTAATTAATCAAAATTTAATCACACTTTTGCGTCTTCTAATTTCATGGGAACCGCCTCTGGGCAGCCGGTGTATGCATCCACCACCACCAAGAGGTATCAGAACCCATTAACCCTATCTATCATGTGGTGTTCCCTTAGTGTGTCAGACCGTGGGCCTCTTCCAGAATGGCATCTACCAGAGGGGCGGGAAAACAGGTCTTCCGTCTGGGCCCCGCCAAATTCCTCCGACTTTCACAGCCCCCCTTTCCTTCCAAACTGTTTTCTCATGTGGAGAAGCTTCATCTTGATCACACCCAGTCTCTCCCTGTCATATCTTTGAAGGATCTCATGAACTGTCTTATCTACTACCCCACAATGTAAATTGGTTTATAGCCTGCCACCTTTCTTTGCTCCCTGGTCTGCTGCCTCATTACCTCTTACCTCTAAAGAATCCTCCCTGCTGTGACTTTTACACCTTACAACTGCAACCTCCTCTGGTTCCATGAGTGCCTGTACCAATTGTCTCATCTCTCCTTCATGCTTTGTAGGAGAGCCTGATGCTGTGTTAAACTCCGTCCGCAACCATTGACAAAGTTCTAACTGTATGGCTCCCACTACATATGCCAAATCTGTATAAATAGTGACTCTCTTTCCCTTAGATATCTCCAACACCCTAAGAACTGCCTTCACCAACTCTGCAAGTTGTGCTGACTTACTTATTATCTTTCCTGTTTCCACTTCCTCAAAACCTTCTTCTGACTTTCTAACTATTCCATAAGCAGCTTTCAGCCCCTCTTACGGGTGTCTGAAACAACAGCCATCTGTGAACAGTATTTCCTCCGGATCTTTTAGCGGCCCTGCCTTAAGATCTACTTTAACTTTCTCATCTCTCTTCACTTTCTCCTCGCATACCAGTGCTTTTGTTCAGCAGTAAGGTCAACCTGCACAGCCACACCTTCAGGTCCGACAAACAACCACTGATGTAATCATCTAAAAATTTCCCTGTAACTTCCTGATACCCCTCATTATTCTCACGGTCGTAAAATAAGGTGACATGATAGGGACCAACTGGCGGGGCAAATGGACTTAGCATTGACAACCACGGCCTCCAACTCTGAAACAATGCCACAACACCAACACAAGGTGAGGTCTCCGGCTCAGGTTCTCCCCAATAAATATCTACCCACTCCCCCCTGTTCTGAGAAGGTGTCGGACTCATCAACATTTGTCCCTTCACACCTGGGTGTGAACTACAATAGTTTAGTTGCAGTCCATTAGGAAATTGCCCCACCAGACCTTTGTCTCCACACAGAATAGCTGCTCCTGTCCTCACAGGGAGATCTCATCCCAGCAGGTTGATAGGATAATATGATAAAATCACAAAGGGGTGCAATACAGTCTGTCCCACTATTAGATTGGGGGAAGAAAGGGGTTTTTGGGCCAGGTCCGACCGTTGAAACACCACCTGAAGATATGGACAGTTCCTTTGCCAATGACCATACCCGTTGCAGGCGTGACACTGACCTCGGCCAAAGTACCCACCTATCAAGCCGTATCCCTGCCCGCTGCGTCTCCCATGCATGCCTCCTCTGGGACTAACCCCATACGGGTTTGTAAGAACAAACTCTTGCTGCGGACCTAATGGATCTGGCTGCACCTGCCAAGGAAACCGCTGAACCATCTGTTTCACTCTAGATTAATTTCCTCCTGACTTATCTCCAACCTCTTCCTGTCCTTTCTTAATCCTGCTAAGCTGTCTCCTCAATTCCCACACTGTCTCTCATAATTCCTGCAGTTCTTCATCCTTGTCCACATCTAACTGACCGCTATTGATTGTCAAAACTGGCATTTGATATGGGAGTGGGAAAGAGGTAGTCTGTAATGATGAGTAAAGATTACTGTTAAGTGTCAGCTTATTGTTTGGATTTTCTAATGGAGGCTTCTCAACATTT
The DNA here is from genome assembly GCA_911728415.1 of Lagocephalus sceleratus. Classification (NCBI taxonomy): domain Eukaryota; kingdom Metazoa; phylum Chordata; class Actinopteri; order Tetraodontiformes; family Tetraodontidae; genus Lagocephalus; species Lagocephalus sceleratus. The sequence goes on from CAJVRN010000042.1 coordinate 46,012, forward strand.
GGCACACATGTAACCCCCTAGATCTACAGTTGTGCACTGCTGCACATGCCACAGCCACCAGATGTATCCTTCGACACTTCTCTTCTAATTCCTTACCCTGTTTTTTTCCATGATTTCCTGCTATAATACCTGATCTTGGATGATCAAGATGATCCTGTAATTTAGTATGAATTTCTGATTCCCACTTACATAATTCCTCAGCTGAATTAACCTTCACCCCTGGAGGGGGAAGTTTCATTTGCTTTTGAGCTTCCTTCCACAACTTTTTTATTGCCTCCAATTCTCTTTCCCTGTCTTCTTTTTCATGCCACTCACAACCTGATCAAGAGTCCACTTCCACTGTTCCTCCACAGACCGAGGATAGGGACAACTTTCTCCCTGATCCCAACACGCTTTACCACTTTCCAATTCCATCTTTAACTATGCTCCCAAGTGAGATTGAATGTGAATGACTCCGACGGTCAACTCAAAGCCTCAGTGAAACAAGCTTCTAGATCAACTTCGTTGATCCGGTTCCACTCTGGGGGTTAATTCCCAAGGACAAAGAGCCTTTTATTTCACGTTCACTCTAGCACTTTTCCAACCCACACAAACACAAACTCGGGCGTCGGGAGTGTCCGTCCCGTCAACTGTGCTCCGAGCCCCAACCCAATTCTTTATTTTATTTTATATATTTTAATTTTCCTTATTTTATATATATACACAATATATACAACACACAATAAAACACATTACTATCTCTCGTTTACTCTAACACCTCCAATTTTACCGACTAAAACTGTATTAACGGACTCTACTCGCTCAATTTGCTTATTTATTGACGGCCTCAAACCGTATCGTTTATTGACGGTCTCGAACCGTAACCTTTTATGGCCTCTAACTGTAAAATTTTTTCATCAACGGCATCCAACCGTTACGTTTTTATGGCTTCTAACCATAAGTTTTTTTATCGACGGCCTCGAACCGTTACCCCCTTTTTCTGACGGCCTCTAACCGCTCTTTTCTATTTACAACTGACGGACTTTAACCGCACTTTCTACTGACGGACTTTAACCGCACTTTCTACTGACGGACTTTAACCGCACTTTCTACTGACGGACTTTAACCGCACTTTCTACTGATTCTAACCTTAAATTGCTGCAGTCTTTTCACTAATTACTATATTTGTATCTGGAATTTATAACTAGGACACCTTTGACAGTGATGACAAATCAGTTGGAAATTGCCAATGTGCAGAGCTTTGATTAAACAGGTGCCTGCTTACCTTCTTATTAGGGTACCCTTTGTCGTCAGTTGTCCTCTGAAGTGACCTTGTTCAATTCTTTGCCTCAGATGCTTTCTCCGTCTTCATCACGTCGGGGTCACCAAACTTTTGGATTGCAATACCTCTCGCCTGTAATTGCCAATCGCGCGTTCGTTTAAATGAAGATTGTGAGAAGACAACTGCCAATTTCAAAATATATTTGACAACAGAACCAATTCAAGATACAGTTCATATCCCTAGAACAACAGAGTCATCGTCAGGGCACGAAGTCTGACAGCCTAACTTTCCCTCGACCAGATCTTTTATCAAACACAAATGCAAATTTATTGTCCTTTAAGTCCAATCCGGTTCTCCTGGTCCGATCTTGTCCTCTTCCTCCAATCCTGGTAGACGTTGGTGTCCGTCCTCCTCCTCTGGTGTCTCCCCGATGGCCAGTTGAAGAGTTCATCTTCTCCCTGAAAGTAGACCTTACCAACCCCAGCATGATGTCCTGCTTCCTAATGAATATTTTATCACCCTTTGTTTCGCTGGGTCCTGGGCCCCCACTATCTAAACAACCACATCCTGATGTAAAACATCTCTAATCTTTATTATCCTCCGTAACTGAGTTCCCCCATGCCTAACTTCAAAGAGAAGACCAGAACAAATGGTAAACCTTATAATAACCAGATAGAGACACTCTACAAGACACTCTACACCGGGAGCTTGCATTGTGCCCCCACTGTCCAAAATATAACGTCCGAAAAAGTTCACTCAGCCATTGGCTCACATCCTGATGCCAGACGGACCATTCAGACATCTGATCATGGACTACGTGGACATGATTGACAGGCTGCAGGGAAAAAGATACATGCTTGTTGTTGTTTGCAGGTTTAGCAGGTGGATTGAAGCATGTCCTATGTCCAAAGCGGACCACAAGGCCGCAGCTAAATTTCTCTGCAGAGAGGTATTCCCAAGATTCGGAATGCCAGACAATTCATCCGATAATGGGCCACATTTTTGTGTCACAGATAATTCAGGAGATGTTCAGGATTCTAAGAATCAAACATAAGTATGGATGTGTTTACCACCCACAGTCTCAGGCCTCAGTTTTTAAGACACCATTAGCTCATTCCACTAAGATTGCCATTACTGTCAGCCATGATTTTGGCTAACTGACATGGGTAGATGCATTGCCTCTTGCCTTGATGGCAATGCGCTCTCAAACTAACCGACTAACTCCTCTAACCCCTCATGAGATGCTTACAGGTCTGTCCATGCCTCTGCCTCAGACCAGAGGCCCACTGGAGGGGCCAGCTATTGCACAACTGGAAAGAGAGTTGGGTGACTATCTACGTGCTTTAACTCAAATCCACAGACTTGTGTTTCATCAGGTAAAGGCCGCCCACGGCAAGGACGAGACGCACATCCCAGTTGACGTTCGTGACGTCCAAGTGGGAGACTCCGTGTTCATACGAGTATTTAGGCGTCAGTGGAATGAACCCCGTAGAGAGGGACCCTTTAAAGTTGTGCCCACTACCCTCACTGTCCTAAAAGTTGAAGGTAAGCCCTTCTGGTTCCATAAGAACCACTGTACTCGCCACAGACCTTCCGATCCTCCTGGACACTATCCAGGACCATCGGGGTCTGAGCATGCTGACAGGGAGACGCAAGGTCTCCCTCTGGCCACCGGGTCGAGACACGCCGCCACTTCTCCTTCCTCCTCGAGTTCAGTCACTCCCCTTGCATGGGGGAAGACGGTCTGCCCGGTTGGCGTCCCGCCGCCTCCAACGTTTACAAGCCACTGACTCGGAGGAAGAAATAGTGGGAACAGAGTCAATGGGCAAGCATTGGCTGGGAGATCCCCAAAGCACAGACTGTCGTGAGGAGGGGACAGTGATCATTCAGGTGAGATGTATTAAAACAGGGTGTCGAAACGAACACACAAAGCAAAGCATGTCAGTAAAAGCAGCCGGGTTAGGGGTAAAATTGATAAGTGCAAGATGAAAAAGAGATAAATGTGTTAAAAACGTCACAATAGGATACTAATGTGTTTCAGCAATGGATGCAGTATTCGGTACGGTCAATGTTTGAAGCTAAAAAGCAAAAGAGACAGGACTGCATTGCCTGCTATAATGCTAAAAAATTACCACAAGTTCAGACAATACCGGGGAGTCAAATAGGAACCTGTCCAGATACCTCCAAGTGTTTCGTTTACTGTGCAATGTACATGGCAGCAGGATTGCGAAGTTGGAGTGCGGATACGAAAGTGTGCCCCGCATTGCTGTCTCCAGAGCAGGAGGGAATGGGAACACTGCCCCGGTAATACACAAACCTAGTAACCCGTCTTTCCTTTCTGCATAGGGCGCGGAGGAGAATTGGAAAGAGTTGCTGGCAGTAACCCAGCATTCATGGCGGATTCGAAAGGATTGGTAAGATGCAGCAGACTAGTTTGGTACCCACGATTGAGGTTTGACACTACAGCAGCCTTGAAAACATGTAGGACCGGCCCAAAAGCCCGAATTCAATGTGAACAGGTAGTAGCGAATGACGGAGCAGTAATCTATAGCCGGAACTTAACATATGTATCTCGATACATGTTGAACGATTTGACAAATGGGACACGACCATTGGGAGATGTCTTTTGGACATGCAAAAACAATAGCAGTCTGATGCCAAAATTACCCACAAATTGGACAGGGATATGTGCCCCATTAATGTTGACAGGACAGTTATCACTGATCACACAAAAGCTACGCCAAAATGACACCTCACATAGGAGTAGAAGAGACACTCAAGACTCCACTCATGATTGGGATTGGAAAACAGACAAAATCTATGTTATATGGGATCAAGTCCCTTTTGGTGTACCTGAAGATCAAGCCACCATAGCATCTAAATGGATAATGGCAGGAAGAGGACTAGGAAGTGCCCCATTTGTAGGATCTATTGCAAATGCCCAATACATAGCTCGGAATAGCCGCTGGATAAATCTGTTGTAGTACAATCAGAGGTTTATGAATTATACTATAAAAGGAATGTCGGCAGTGCGAAAACAGTTGCATGCCACATCTATGATGACCTTACAAAACAGATTCTTGATAGAATCATGCATGGCTGGAGATCAGGGAATATGTGATGAAATTGGGGAAGAATGTTGCACATTAATTCCATTACACACAGGCGTAAATGGCAGTCTGACAAGAGTCCTGCAGAGCATGAAAGAAATGCGTGATGAACATGTAAAAATTCTAATTGGAATACTCAAGTTAAAAGCTTTTGGGACTGGCTGGGAAAATTGGGCCGGACGAAATACTTAAAAAATGGCCGGGATGGTACTAGGAGTAATAGTGTTGGTGGTGTTACTGGTGATCTGCTGTATCATACCATTGATCCGCATGTTAATTTCGCGATTAATAGTTAACTGGACAGTATCCTATAGTACAAGTGCCTGTCAGACCAGAACCAGACCCCTGAAGCTGCTGAATTTATAGAACTAATGGAAATGTAGGAGAGGGTAACAAATGATCGCTGCCCACTCCACACAAGGTACGTAGTGCTAATGTTGCTGATCGCATGAAGTTATAGGATAAGAAATACTAAGTGTGATTTTTGAATTAAACTAATATTAACAAGTATAACATAGTAGAAGTAGTACCAAACTTATTATAACACTAAGCTAATAGCTGTAAAAATGGATGAGTGTGAAAAACTTAATGCCATGTCTCCATCACAGACTATTGAAAATGGCTGAAGCGTTCTTTACGGGACCCCAGGCAGCTGTGGATGATTGGCAGATTCACAGCTCTGATAACAGAGGACCAAGCATATCCACACCTAGGCACACAACAACAATTAGGAACAAACACACACATTCCAAACAGGTATCCAGGATGGGTCGAGGGGAACTCCGGCTCACTGATGGAAGGAGCGTGGGGAAACCAGTTCCAGATTACCATCCTGGGGAATTCGGCAGCATATCTGGTACATCCAGACCCACCTGTGAACCAAGGGCCCACAGCACCTCCTGAGATCCGGACCAGCCCTGAGAGTCCAGACAACCCATAAGATCGAGGACAGCAGACTGTAGATCCACCCCCTGAGATCCATGAGGAGCAACCGACAGCAGTGATTCGAGGCCACCAACTCCCAGGCTGCCTTGCCTGTCTGTCAATGCTACAGACAGGGCTCATTTGTCAAGATTCCTGGTCCATCCATTGGAGGAATATACGCGCCATGAAGATCTTCGTTCAGAAATTGGTGGGATGACCACCATGTTCTATGGCCTTTTGAAAGAAGGACTGACTTTGGCAGGCTTTCAACAAATTCAACGGATCCGGCGTCAAGCTCAGAGCTACAAGTATAAGAAGAACATGGAACAGTTGCAGAAAGAATGAGACATGCTGTCTCGACAACTGGGACACGTTCGACACTCTGCTCACGCATTCCAATGGGAGTTGGGTCAGCTGCAGTATGCTTACGGCTGAGCTCGGCCCCACGTGGATCAACTGTGTTCTCATCAGATTCTGTAATACTAGGTTGCAACAGCAGAGTAATGCCATATATGCATTGGACGCTCAAGTATGAAGGGGAATAGGGGTGAACACTCCAGGGGTGAACACTCCAGGGGTGAACACTCCAGGGGTGAACCCCGCAAATGTCACATAACTCCCAGCCAGGGGGACAATAAATAGGGTTCACAAGATGCAACAAGTGATGCCGTACTATAAAGATGGAAAATGCGGTGTTTAAGTGCTAGGACAGAGGTGAAGATGATTATGGCTTTTACTAAAATAAGAGCGGAGTAATAATTAAAGAGGCCTGGCCCGGTGATGTAATATGCTATGATGGTAAAAAAGTATGAGATTGTCTTGACACGTGATGGAAATATAAAGGGTGGGTCACAAAAACAGGAGGTTTACATGTGGTTACAAAAGCGTGATGAAAGTCAACAATAGATGATTATCTAAAACCAGCGAGCCTGACTTAGTGGTGTGGCAGCTGGAGAAAACAAGACCTAAAACTATTTCTATAAAAAAAAGTCTTAAGATGGGTGACCTTCATAAGGGTACCAGGAGTACGCTGCTTGATCAAACTAAGAGTAACTGGCTGTGTAAACAGAACAGACTAGGATTATATCATCACACAGCAAACTCCATACTATATAGTCTAAATATATACTCAAGTGTGAACTATATTTTTTTCTGATTAAGTAGACGTAGAGCTGCCTTCGCCACCTGGCTGGGGTTTTACCTCCTGCCTGTGGGAGGATGTTTCCCTGGTCATGTCTGTAGGGTTCAGCTAGGAGCCCAACAGTAATGATCACTGGACCATCAGGATGGGCAAGCCGTGGGTTCTGGGTGAAATCATCCAACTGCTATTTTCAGTTGGTATTTCATCTTGTGGTGATCTTTACTGAGGGATGGTCAAGTTTGGTAGATACACTGGTATGATTTACTTTTACCTCATGTTTTGATATACATACGGGTACAATATCTTTTGATGCATACATGGAATTATACTATTACCTCGAATCTTTGATGCTGTATTCACTCTAAATACTGGATTTATTCGCTGACTAATTTTGTTTGATCGAAGTGGTCCTTCTGAGGACCAAAGGGGGAAAATGTATGAGAGATTGAAGTTTAATGAACTTCACCTTAGAAGGAACGAGTAAATGTGGAAAATCAACATATGGTGACAAAGAAGGTTGAAAAACATCAAAAAAGGTACAGACAACAACATGTTTATCTATGTAACCAAACACATGTTTGTTGTCTTTATCTTTCCTTTGAAGTTTTAGTAAAGTACAAGCCTTGCAATAAAAGTCCCGCCTGCCTGTGGGCAGGCCATTGATTATTTAAAAAAACCTAGATAGGTTTTGGTTAACCACTGATAGAAATGTTAAAGGTTAAATAATGGAAGAAAACATAGTACAAAGTAACAAAATGAAAGGAGGAGCCCAGGGTGGGGTAATCCCAAGCTCCAAATCGTATAAAAGGTGGAGAATTCTTGTAAGAGTTCAGACTTAGCCCGGGCTACCTCTCATGCGTGATGAATTGTGCATTTCGTCAATAAACCATCATCGGACCGTGACCCAGCTGAATTTGACTCATTCGACCCAGTTGTGGTGACTCTTCATTGCGCCTTTAGTGCTATAACTGACCCAATATTTTAAAGTAATATACAAATTTATTGAAGTAATTTGACTTAAAGATAATCCACAACAGGCTGAGGTGTTGATTGTCCAGATGAGGTCATCGGAGATCTGGACTCCCAGGAATCTGAAGTCGTGGACCCTCTCCACGCCCTCGCCGTTGATGTAGAGGGGGGAGGGGTCACTTTTCTTCGTCCGGAAGTCCATGATGACCTCCTTGGTCTTTGAGGTGTTCAAAGCCAGGTTGTTAGCCAAGCACCAGGTCATGAGTGTCGTCGAATCCTGGCTCGAATTCTCAGAAGTTTGTTAAGGCAGGCGCACCAACGAAGTTCACCACACAAGTTGAGTCCACACCTTAAAGTACTTTTCGACCTTGCAAGGGAGAGTCGCCCTCCGATCAGACACGTACTCGGCCGCGCTGACCCAGAGACTCCTGCTCCACCCCAGCGTTGTCTCTTTTATTAGAATACAGACATGGTTACACAGCAGGAGGCGTATCTTAGTTACATAGACACATACCCACCCCGATACACTACATAGACAGCATCAGCTTCACCTCTCACCCAGTGCCGGGCAAGGGTGAGTTGATGCTCACCAGGTCACATTGCTCCTGTTTTACGGGGCTCTACCCCGGTACCGTATCACCCATGGCCAAGGCCATGTGGGTGCAGAGGCTACGTGGGAGTAGTTTTCAGCATACACAGAGGCCTACAAGCAGACATCACACAGTATTGTATTATACTGTGTATTGTATTTTGGACTGAAACTAAACTGCTGTGGTTCACACCCAGGTGTGAAGGGACAAATGCTAATGAGTCCAACACCCTCTCCAGAACAGGGGGAGTGGGTAGGTATTTATTGGGGAGAGCTTGAGCCGGAGACCTCACCTATTGTCGGTGTCGTGGCATTGTTTCAGAGTTGGAGGCCCTGGTTGTCGATGCTAAGTCCTTTTGCCCCGCCAGTTGATCCCTATCATGTCACCTTATTTTACGACCGTGAGAATAATGAGGTGTATCAGGATGCATTTAGAGAGAAGTTACAGGGAAATTTCTGGATGATTACATCACCGTGTTTGTTGGACCTGAAGGTGTGGCTGCGCAGGTTGACCTTACTGCTGAACAAAATGAGTGGTATGAGATGGCTGAGGAAGCATGTCCCCACGTTACCTTTGCCATCCATGCCGAACATCAGGCAAAGGACCTTGGTCCTATGATCAAAAGGTTAAAGAAAGTCAGATTGGACCTCGACTCTGAATTAGTGGTTGTGTGCACTATTTTGTAACTCTTTTCTGAAAGAGAATATAACAAGCCAGGAATCTGTCATTTTACAACATCGACAAATTGCCATCTATGCTGAACATCAGGCAAAGGACCTTGGTCCTATGATCAAAAGGTTAAAGAAAGTCACAGATTGGACCTCAACTCAGATTTCTACCTTGTTACATTCTCTTTCAGAAAAGAGTTACAAAATAATGCACACAACCACTAATTCAGTCATTTTACAACATCGACAAATTCAGAGGTTTCATGGGAGAGAAAAGACTGATCATTCAGATAGTGCACAAGTTTTACATTCACTTCCAGAAACCTTGTGACCCTAGGGCCCGACAGATGTGGGGCTGTGTCCTACAATTGACCCTGTGTCATTCAGTCTCAGATGACACCCCTATCTGGCAGAGTCAATATAAACACAGACCACCTGCTGAGGAAGGCATTAAGGAAACAATAGACTGTTAAACTCTGAGGTTCTTGAGCATTCCACTTCAACATGGAATACTCCTATTTTGCCAGTTGAGAAGCAGGAGAAAGGGAAATATAGGATGGCTCATGATTTGAGATGTAATAATTCTATTGTGACAACACCTACAGTGCCAGTTCCTAACCCATATACTGCGATATCAGCTTTGTCTCCCTCCCATAAGTGGTTCACATGTATTGACCTGGCTAACGCATTTTTCTGTCTCCCACTTGACCCTGCTGTGCATGACATCTTTTCATTTACATATAAAGGCAGACAATTGAGATATACGCGTTTGCCACAGGAATTCCTATTATCCCCAGGTATCTTCAATCAGACGCTCCGAAAGTTGTTAGAGGACCTCATCGTACCAGAAGGGAGTGGTCTTGATTCAATATGTCGATATTTTACTAGCAGCTAAATCGAGTTTTGCTTGCAGGCAACACAGACACTTCTTAAACATTTGTGGGAAAAGGGCTTTAAAGTATCCAGAAAGAAGCTTCAGTGTTGTCGTCACTGACATTTCTAGGAAGGGTGGTTTCTGCTCAGGGTACAGGGGTATCACCAGCTCACAAATCCTCTATTCTTGAACATCCTAAACCAGAGACTGAAGGAAATGTTGTCATTTCTGGGTCTTGCGGGTTATAGTAGACATTTTATTCCTGCATATTCAGAAAAGACTACGCCTCTACAGGCAATGGTGAATGAACAAGGTATGCACAATTTAACGGCCCGGTTAACGTGGACAACTGAGGGGGAAAAGCGTTAATTTCTCTTAAACAGGCACTCACCACAGCTGCACATTTAGTAGTTCCGGATTATACAGATACTTTCTTCTTGGATGTTTCTGAAGGAGAACATACAGTAAATGGTGTTCTCTTTCAGAAAAAAGGGGGGTGAAAGGAAAGTATTAATGTATGCAAATATAATACTGGACCCTATTGAAAATAGGCAGCCACCATGTGTAAAGCATGTAGCAGGGGTAGCAAAACTTTTACAAAAAACAGCACATCTAGTGATGGGTCACGCTTTGACAGTTCACATAGTGTGGTAGCACTGGTTAGTTCAGCAGCATTCACCATGACTTCACTTAGACAGACTAGGATGGATAAGATTTTAACGGCACCGCATATAACATACACACATGAACGGATCAATATAGCAGATGGTATGGGAGAGGCTGAACCACATAGTTGTGAGGAGAAAGTGAAGAGAGATGAAAAAGTTAGAGTAGACCTTAAAGCAAAGCCGTTAAAGGATCCAGATGAAATACTGTTCACAGATGGCTGTTGTTTCAGACACCCACAAGAGGGGCTGAAATCTGCCTATGCAATAGTTAGAAAGTCAGAAGGTTTTGAGGAAGTGGAAACAGGAAAGATAACAGGTAAGTCAGCACAACTAGCAGAGTTGAAGGCAGTTCTTAGGGTGTTGGAGATATCTAAGGGAAAGAGAGTCACTATTTATACAGATTTGGCATATGTAGTGGGAGCCATACAGTTAGAACTTTGTCAATGGTTGCAGACAGGGTTTAACACAGCATCAGGCTCTCCTATAAAACATGAAGCAGAGATGAGGCAATTGGTACAGGCACTCATGGAACCAGAAGAGGTCGCAGTCGTAAAGTGCAGAGGTCACAGCAGGGAGGATTCTTTAGAGGGAAAAGGTAATGAGGCGGCAGACCAGACAGCAAAGAAGGTGGCAGGTTATTAACCAACTTACAATTTGTTGTTATTAGATAAGACAGTTCATGAGATCCTTCCAAGATACGACAGGGAGAGACTGGGTTGTGATCAAGATGAAGCTTCTCCACATGAGAAAACAGTTTGGAAGGAAAGGGGGCTGTAAAAGTCGAAGGAATTTGGCAGGGCCCAGACGGAAGACCTGTTCTCCCACCCGGTCTGGTAGATGCCGTTCTGGAAGAGGCCCACGGCCTGACACACTGCAGGAAACTACAAATGATGCGATATTTAACATATTGGTGGCATCCATTCTTGCCAGCCATTATAGAAAATTATATTAGAGAATGTTCAATATGCACACATTTTAATGTAAAGTCAACAATTCGGCAACATGAGGGAAAGTTCCCAGTTGCCCCTATGGCAGGGCAAGAAATAATTATAGATTTCACTGACATGATAGATAGGGTTAATGGGTTCTGATACCTCTTGGTGGCAGTAGATGCATACACTGGCTGGCCAGAGGCGGTTCCCGTAAAAGTAGAAGACACAAAAAGTGTTATAAAATTTTTGATTAATCAATATATCCCGACACATGGTTTCCCAAAACGAATTAGGTCCAACAATGGAACGCATTTTCTACTTCCCGTCAACAAAGATTGACAGGAAGTAGAAAAGGCACTCGGCCTTAAACAGGCATTTTGCACCGTCTATCATCCACAATCACAAGGGAAGGTAGAAAGAATGAATCAAACACTGAAGAGCAAAATTGGCAAGATATGTGCTCACAGTGGAATGAAGTGGACACAGGTGCTTGTTTTATAAAAGATCAGGTCAAGGGATAGTTAGGCTGTCAGACTTCATGCCCTGACAATTAACCCTGTTATTTTAGGCTGATGAACTGGCCCAGAGCTCTGTATATTTTGATTCTGTCAGCCCAGCTCGTTGGTGGTTTATATACCGTTACAGATAGACCTCTTTTCGCCATGTCTTTTGTAGCCTCCTCCGCCGAATGGTACAAGCATGTCTCCCTCTTGTAAAAAAAAAAAAACTCTCATTCTCGCTGGAAAAGGGGTTTGCAACCATATCTTGTTCTCTCAATACCCTCTTTGCCTCCGTGTATTCCCGGCGTTTCCTGAGTATCTCCGGGCGTAGTCATGATCCACGAAAACTTTACCTTGATATAAAAGTCCCTTCTTCTGCAAACTCGTTTCAAGATTTCTTCTTTTGTCTTGCAACTGGAGGATTTAACGACGATGGACCTTGGTGGTACATCGAGTGGGGCTTTGGGACCCGTTGCATGATGAGCGCATTCGATCCCTCGGTCTTCGGTGTGTCGCAACTCCAAATTTTCTTTCAGTAGATTCTCAACAAACGATATCATCGATGTGGAGTTGTCCTCTGATCCTTCCGTGACACCGTGCATTCTTATATTTTCCCGTCTCATCTGTCCCTCTTGCTCCATTAGCTTATCTTTCAACTTTGTCTGTAGCTTTAGCAGCTCCCTGGTAGCTTCCTCCAATCCCTGCACTCTTTCCTCGGTCTCCGCAATCCTCTGTTCTGTTGTTTGTAACCTTGATGTCCTCACGTAATCCTCTGAGTGTTTCCGCATTTTCACTGCGAAACTCAATTCTTGCAGTATGGTCGTCAGGTTAGCCATTCCTTCGTCTTCTTGTAGCATTAGCTCCCTCGGGTCTGGATGGCTAGCGCTAGTCGCGTCATCGTTGACCGGTTCTTCAGTTGATGGGGTCTCTATTGTCTGCGGGACATTTTTCTTCTTTTGTTTCAGCATATTATAAACGCCTCTATCTTTTTAAGGTTAATGTACAAAGAATATTCACACTTACTGGCGTTATAAAAAAATTCAGGATGGGGAGCTCTGTTTTCTTGTTGCCTACCACATGGCTGCTCAACCGGAGGTCGACTTTCACACATTTCAATGAGTGATTAAGAGTTCCAGAAACTGTGGAAGCCTTGCAACAAACCTTCCCTATTCTTATCTCCCCCGTGTATGCTGCAGTGATCTCTTCATCCTTTTCCAGAATGTGTTCTTCTCCCTTCAGGTCATACAGGAAAGCATCTGCTGCTCCTTCCACTCTAGCCTCTACTATATCCAACCCGACTTTCTCCAGCGTATACTTGAGAGCCGAAAGAAATTCCCAGGACAGTCCGTCATTAACTCTTCAAAGTTGGTAGAAAAATATCCTCGGTCGGGTGGGTAGAGACACGTGTGCCGTTTTTGACTCGGGTGATCTACTTGACACCCACAACAGTTTCTTTATATGGGCTCCGGACAACTTGCACAGCTCTAGCCACACAAGCTTTACGACACCCAGGAAATCCCCACTCGTTGACAAACGAGACTGAGGCCGAGGTGAATCATAGCCCGCCATAAGGTTGTTGAGAGCACCCTTGGTGTACACTCTAGCCGCCAGAGGGTCTTCAAAGCTCTTGTACCCATCCCCCCAGTATGAGCAGTAGGGGGAGGCCTGCATGGTACATCCTCCGCAGTACACGCCTTGTGGAGAGAGTCTGCAGAACATCTGCAAGCATATGGTGAACTTATGTATCCTTCATCACAAATGTTCGGCACCTCCCCCTCTTCTTCAGTTTTACATGTCCTGTGAAGGGCTGAATCATCCTCCTGACAACCATGGGAAATTGGCTTATACACTCCAAAATCTCCTGAAGACTCTTGAGAAAGGATCGGCCACAGGCTGTGAAGTTCTCCATAAAGATCATGCTCCTGTGAGCCTGTAGCGTTGACTGAAAAATCTGACATGGTGCAGTGAATAGTATAGAGTATAGCACTCACTCTATTCATGCTTCAAGCATTCAAGTATATATTTCACTCATACAGGAAGGGGCGGGCGTTAGACGGAAAGGCTCTCTAGTGCACCTGCACCGAATCGTTCTGGTTTACAGAGCCTCCTAGCCACACACTCTTGAATTCGATACACGGATCCAGCAATATGTGCTGTTTGAAAGTTCTCTAAAATGCCATCTCCAGTCTGACTTCCAACAGCTTACCTTTTCGCTTCATTTCTTCCTCGGTGAAAAAACGCCCAATTTCTTTTAAGAGGTCACGCAGGTTTGACCTCTGGCTGCCCCACTCATAGCGCTCATGAGCATGAAGAGGGGGTTGACCTGGATGCCGGAGGTGGGCACAGGATTCCAGGAACTGAAGGTGGTTCTCCTGGGCTCCCATCCTGCAGTTGCAGGACCCCAGTCAACAGTTCGTGGTAGAGAGATTATTGTGTCTTGTTCCCCATGTCCTGACCTCATGGATCAACCTCTGATCAATCCTGATCTCTTTGTCAATGGGTTTGCATCCCAGACCTACCTTCCAGGAAAGTCCTATTGTCTACGTTCAACGTAGACGATCCCGGCCGCCCATTGGTCCCGGCGAGGCCGAGTCTACATTCAACGTAGACAGTTACGGCCTCCGATTGGTCCGGCCTCGGTCACGTGCCCAACGTGAGACGACCGCGTCACCGAACGTAGACGATTACGGCCCCCGATTGGTCGCCGAACGTAGACAGTTACGGCCTCCGGTTGGTCCGACTCGGTCACGTGCCGAACGTAGACGATTACGGCTCCCGATTGGTCGTGTGCAACCGCGTCACTGAACGTAGACAGTTACGGCCCCTGATTGGTCGCGCCCAACGTAGACGAACGCGTCACCGAACGTAGACGATTACGGCCCCTGATTGGTCGCGCCCAACGTAGACGATTAAGGCTCCCGATTGGTCGTGCCCAACGTAGACGATTAAGGCTCCCGATTGGTCGTAGGCGACTACGTCACCGAACGTAGACAGTTACGGCCCCTGATTGGTCGTGCCCAACGTAGACAGTTACGGTTTCCGATTGGTCGTAGGCGACTACGTCACCGAACGTAGACAGTTACGGCCCCTGATTGGTCGCGCCCAACGTAGACGATTAAGGCTCCCGATTGGTCGTAGGCGACTACGTCACCGAACGTAGACAGTTACGGCCCCTGATTGGTCGTGCCCAACGTAGACAGTTACGGTTTCCGATTGGTCCGGCAACGTAGACAGTTCCGGCTCCTGATTGGTCCGGAGTCTACTGTATTTCCCGTTAGCAACAACGTCCGTCATCAATGTCGTCATCATCGTCACTGTCATCGCGGCGAAAACAACAACATCAACAACACGGAGAACAATCGTCGACGTTATTTGTGGTAAGACCGATTTATTCGTACAAGTGACGCTAACACCACATTTAATCCGCTTTTAGTTATAAATTTACGACGCTTAAATAACTTTTTATCACTTTCTCGAAATTTGCTAACTCTGCTAACTCTGTGCTAACTCTGTTCTTTTCGTCAAATTTCGCTTACTCTGTGTATCAAGTTGTGCTTTTGTCGCATTTTGCTACCTGCTTACATCGGTGCTACTACTTTGTAACATAATAATGATATTCATAATAATCATAATAATAATATATTAATAACAATCATAATAATAAGCATCATCATCATCATCATCCTCATCATATCTGCCTGCTTGTCTGTGCTTGTATATTAAAAGAAGAAGAGAAAGGATGGATCCTTTGCTGCCAGTCTTTTCTATTATGGACAGCACTGTCCCAAAGGACAGGCAGCAATGCCTGCTGAGAGCATCCAAGGAGGCCAGGGCACTGCAGGGGATAAAACAAACCCCCCACCCTGCTGACTCCAAGCTCATGGACCCTAAGACGGCATTGGCAGAAGGTAGACTTTTGCTTTTTTCAATTAAAGTGAGTGTTTGCACATTCCTTGTGGTTGTCTGTGCTCTAAAACGTCTTGGTTCGTGTCATTGTTTAAAGCAAAATCAAGGTGTAAGGTGGAGAACCCTACTGAGTCTCAATACCTGGGTCAGCTTGTCATAACGTTTGGCAAGTACAACGGCCGTACCTTTAAGTGGCTGGTGGAAAACGACGTCGGCTACATCAAGTAGTAAGTTTGGCAAACCGAGCGTCGTTTACTGTTTGCTCTTTCATTTTCTAACGATGCTCTACAAAATTTCAGCGTCCTTGACCGGCACAGGAAGGAGTGCCGTCACCGGGAGGGGCGTGCCGTCAATGACCAGTCGGTCAAGGACAACTTGCTGAAATACGTGCAGCTGTTCCCACCAGTCTCCTGCCACCTGGAAGAGAACGTGGACAGAGCCATTTATGGACAGGGCAGGTTCAAGTCCTTTACCTTCCAGGAAATGTGGCAGTGGTACAATGCCCACAAACGCTACCAGGTTGACCTCAGGCTGGGACTGAGCAAGAGCGGCGAATGGCCCAGGAGGCTCACTGTTCTGTGAGGCAATGGCTCCTGATGAAAGAGGACGACATCACCACCAAGTCCCTGAGGAGATTCCGGCTGTACATTTTGTCAAAAGAGGTATGAAGTGTAGCTTTAGACGTGGCAACAAATGCAATACCTAATGCAAAGCGGACACTCACCTGTATTTGTCTCTCTCACTCACTCACTCGCCTGTCAGGATGTGGCCCCTCCTGCTGCCACCTCACACTCCTCAGGGTCCCATGGTGATGATGCGCTTTCTGATGATGCTCTGCTGGCAGAAGCTCTCACGGCATTTGAGAGTGGGCAGCCGCAGCAGCAGCCGCCGCAGCAGCCGCCGCAGCAGCCACCGCAGCAGCAGCCGCCGCAGCAGCCACCGCAGCAGCAGCCGCCGCAGCAGCCACCGCAGCAGCCACCGCAGCAGCAGCCGCCGCCGCAGCAGCAGCAGCCGCCGCAGCAGCCACCGCAGCAGCAGCCGCCGCAGCAGCAGCAGCAGCCGCCGCAGCAGCCACCGCAGCAGCAGCCGCCGCAGCAGCAGCAGCCGCAGCAGCCGCAGCAGCCGCAGCAGCCGCAGCAGCCGCAGCCGCAGCCGCAGCCGCCGCAGCAGCCGCCGCCGCCGCCGCCGCCGCCGCCGCAGCCGCAGCCGCAGCAGCAGCCGCCGCCGCAGCAGCAGCCGCAGCAGCCGCCGCCGCCTCCGTTGCAACTGGCAACCGCGTCGACCAGCCAGCAGGAGCCTGCTAAGGCACGCCAGCAGCTCCTAAAGGAGTCGCCGGTGGCTTCCACCAGCCAGCAGGAGCCTGCATCCTCCAGTGTGCCGGAGCCTGTTGTCCGCTCCAAACGCTGCAGCAGGCAGCCGGTGTCCACCGCGCAGGACACATCCCCGTCGGCGAACCAGGATCAGACAGAATTGTCTCAGAGTGAGGCCGTAAGTAGCGTAGTAAAGTTGATTTACACATTCATTTCTGGCCAACCGGCAATAACCGAATGTTGTGGGTTTGGCGCCCTTTAGGTGGAGCTGGAGGGTTGGGTGCGACTGTGGCAGGACCCCAACGGCATCCCATCTTCCGACATCTCCTGGCTCAGAGACGATCCTGAGAGAGGCCTGTTCACGCCTGTCCAAACATTCAAGGACACGAAAGGCGTGGTCAGGAGACGACGGGTGATGAAGTCTGACCGCATGTGGTTTTACCCACCGGAGCCGCCCGGCTTTGTCAGTGGTGCCCTGCCCTCTCCGCAGCTCTTTTTCGGAGCCGCGTCTTTGTGTGGCGCCCTGTGGGAGTGTGGAGGTACTCGCTGAAATGTCCTCGCGGCGACCAGTGCGCGGGTGCAGGACGCGGCACGCACCTCTACAAGTCAGGCTACCACGTCCGGGTACGACGCGCTCGCCGTCTTATCGCCGCGCGTGCCGCGTGTTTGTGTGACACCCGCCCTTTTCCTATTTGTGCTTCAGGTGCATCACATCTGTGACATCTCCGGCTGGTACACCGTGCTGACGGAGGTGTTGTGCTGCGGACCGTGCGTCAAGGCTGCCGGGGGGGAGGAGGAGGTGGCACCATGGGCCGATGGCTTGCCTGGGACCCTCCTGTCATGGAGCAGCTCAGTGAGGCTCATCAGGCCTTCTTCCCGGCTGTCCTCACCAGCAGGTCAGTACCGATGTGTTTAATTTAAAAAAAAGAAAAAAACCCTTTGTGGAGCCCCGTCCCAGAGAAGGCGTCTCTGCTTGCAGGCGCGGTGTGGACAAGAACGTGGTGCGCCTTCTGCGGGACCGTTCTGAGGGCAACACCATGGTCAAGGTGTGGCGACAGGTGCAGGAAAACCACATGGAGGAGTACCTGCACTGGAAAGACCTGTACGCCACGCTCCTTTTGGCCTTGGTGAAGCCCGGAGGAATCGTTTCCGCCTTGGGCCACAGGGAGTTTGAGGCTCCGCCTCCTCCCTGGGAACTCCCCCTGTCCGAAGCTCCTGCGCCACGCCTTCCTGCTGGCTGAGGCCGATAACGTGCAGGACTACAGGAGGCAGATCCTGTCCACGTTTGGCACGGTCCTGAAAATGGACTCCACCAAGAAAGTGAGCGAACGCTGCCGAAAGCATTTGTTGTGGTCTCGTCGTCGTCGTTGTTTTCAAAGGTGCCGTAGTACAAACCTTTTGTCCTTTCTTTGATTGCTTCTCGCAGGTGGTGAAGAAGCTGTCGGGTGAGGGCACGGGCTCGGCAGAGTGGTTCACCAGCATCGGGAACGAGCACTCGCAAATCGTGACGTTCGTTCTGACTTGCGAGGAGTCCGTGAAGATGCTGGAACCCATGTGCCGGGGCGTGATGGAAAGATTCCGTCTGGCCAACCAGCCCGTCCCCAAGATCCTGTACGTGGACCGAGGGTGCTGCCGAGCGCAGGGGCCGACGGCGGTGGAGGCGCAGTTCCAGCCTTGGGTGGACAACGGGATGGTGGTGCGTCTGGACATTTTCCACTGGATCCACCGGTTCGACGCAGCCATCCGCACCGAGGCCCACTCCAAATACGGCCTTTTTAAGTCGGCGTTGGCCGGGGCAGTGCTGGCCTACAACCGGGCCGACCTGGAGCTCCTCATCAAGGCGGTGCGAGCCAGAGACCCGGCGACGATGGCGGCGCTGTCGGATGAGGACGTGGTGCGGTGTCACGTCTCCAGGATGCAGCTCAGGCACCACGTCAGGCGCGTCACCCTCGGCGCCCACGAAACCTTTCGGCTCGTTCGCCTGGCCATCGAGGAGCTGAAGGGGCCCGGGGCTTGACGAAGCGGCGTGAGCCTATTCAAGACGCCCGGTACGCGCTTGCTCGCTCGCTCGCAAAAATCATTTCTCCACGACGTCTCAACGTCTCCGTGTGCTTCGTTACAGCGGCCATAGACTTGATGTGGGCCAGCCAGCAGCGGCACCTGGAGTGCATCCAGGATCCTCCAGGCATGGCCATGTACAGGGTGGCGAGGTCCACAACCATCAACAAAGTGGACCTCCCCTACTACAAGTGCCTGCGTGGGAGCAACAGCCTGGAGGGTTTCCACAAGTCGCTGGTCCACATGATTCCGGGTAATTTAAACGGAGGGCTCGCGAAAACAATCGCTGCAGCAGAAACGCGTGACCCCCCCCAGCGTTACACTAATGCCGCCTGTTGTCGCCATTCCCAGGTCCTCACTGCGCAGATCGGCCTTATCAGGTGTACCTGATCAGCGGCATCGCACGCTGGAACGCCGACAGGAGTTCGGACGCCGTGTTTGGGGGCAAAGGTCGGCGCCACAGGGTGTACTCGGCGCCTCTCCTCGACCGCCTCAACACCCGCTGTCGGGAGCTGTTCGGGGAGACGGTGGAGGAGAACTTCCGACCCCCCGCCGACGTCGTGGCCAAAGAGCTGCTCGGCCTGGAGTACCTCTTCAGCCAGAGCACGGGGGAGGGGGAGGAGGCCTTCTCACTGGAGGGCATCGTGGAGGATGGCCCTGGGCCGGAGGAGGAGGTCTTTCAGCCCGGCCAGGCCGACCCGGATGCCGAGGCCGACGAGGCGTACCAGAGCGACGGGGAACTTCCCGGGGACCCCCGCCGCCGACGCTCCTGTCGTGCCCCACATCACCCTCACCAGCCAAGAGACGGCTGCTGCCCACCCGCCCGCCTTTGTGAGTACCTACGTGCCGGAAGCAAACAAAACACACTGTCCTCGTGCGTACCCAATTGAATAACGACCTCTTTTTAAACGCAGGAGGATGTCTGCAGTGCCAACCCGCTTCCCGGGTTCCGGCTGGAGGCCTTCTGCGCTGCGCTCGTGGACGTTGGCCAGACCGACCAGGCGCTGCTCCTCACCCCCGAGCAGAGGAACAGGATCCTGGAGGCCTGGAACAACGTGGAGGACCACGACAAGCAGCAGCAGAAGTTCCACCAGCTGTACAGGACGCACTGGGGCAACACTCTGTACTGCCGCACGAAGAGACGACCTCGTCGAGCGGCGGTGGTACAGAGGGTCAAGATGGCCAAGAGGTACGCGCCGGCCCAGCAGGACATCAGCGCGCAGCACAACAGGCTGATGTACACCCTGGTCAAGCTGCTGTGGCTGCGCGACCCTCGGGCCTCTCGCACCGGCACGGAGAAACTGGCCATCCTCAAGGCGTACGAGAGGATCCAGCACCGGGTCTTGGTGGAGGATCCCATCCTCTGTCGGGCAGGGATTCCTCTGCCCAAAATTAACATTAAAACGGTGAGGGACTTTATTCACCAGCAGGAGAGGCTGGTGAACATCAGTGCCACCAGGCAGCCGGCCCTGCTGACAAAGACCGCCTCCGTGTCCGCGGCCGAGCTGCCTCCCGCGCCGCGACAACCAGAGGTTCTTCCTCCTCCGGACTACCCGGTGCTGGAGTACGCCCCCACGCCCAGCACGGCAGGGACGAAGGTCTTGAAGGGAAGGGCCGACATGATGGCCCCGCCTTCGAGGCCTCCCGTGCTGCTGCCCCTGCCGCTGGTGAGGAGAACCCCGCCACCTCCACCGTCACCAGACCCGCGCCCACCCTCTCCCAGGCGACTGCTGGGCCGTCCGCCCAGCCCGCGACAGCGACGGCGCCTGCCCTCACTGTCTTCCCATCCTGCCCGCACCTCAGCCCGTCACGGTCGGCCATGAACCTTCCACCTGGGCGAGAGCCACGCAGTACAAGCGCAAGGTCATGGACCGGCCTACGGAGGTGGGGGTGAAGATTTCGAGGGTGCAGTTTCTCCCTTCCTGCTCCGTCTGCTCCCGGGCCATCCAGGGGCACAAAAAGTACAAAAAGGAAGACTTTTGCCCGGTGAAAATGATGTCCCCCTCCAGAAGGCCTGACCAACAGAGTGTTCAATTCCTACGAAGAATTCGCCTCTGTTGTGGACGGGCTGGAGGAGAAGTAGGGATGTTGTAAATAGTGTAAATAGTTTTTAAATTGTGTTTACTTTTGCGTGTGTTCGTTCTTTATGTTCCGCTCTTACAAGTGCTCCTTTGACACGGCACTCTATGTTCCTTAACTCCTTCAATGCACTTTATTATGTTGTTCTCTATGTTCCGCTCCTACGAGTGCTCTTTAACGCGGGGCGTTGCTGATAACCGATGCCCTCGCACTCGGATGACACCTTCTGAGCTTGTTGCTCTTAAACATGGCACTTTAACGCGACACGCCGGTACGTGCAATGTTCCTCGCTCGGTCACCTTGTTTTCTGGGCTCTTGTGTTTCTTTTACTGTGGTGCGTAGCACCTCTCCTGCTGCACTTGTTTATTTAATACATTTTATTTAATAAAATGGTCTGTGTTACAGTAATTATGTCTTGTGCTGTGTCTATGAACGCATGGGACCATAAACGCCTCCTCCTCACAAGGCTTTTCACTAAAGACATTACAAACACGGGAATAAATGACTTCTAAAAAAGTGTCCAACAGAAAGAACTCAACAAAAAACGATTACTTTTTCAAATCGCTTTATTGAAAAGGAAGGGTGCAGACTCATTGAATCCACAATAGGCCAACACCAATTACTTTTGATTGGATTGAATAATAAACGCGACAATAAGCGTGTACCAATAAAAAACAGCTTTTTGGTCACACGTGTTGATGAAGGTAGTAATAAAACACGCAGGAATAGACGACCTTTGGTGTAATAACCAGGTAACAAAAATTGAAAAACCTCCAAATCTTGGCAAAAGATGCTCCGCATCGTTTGTTTCAATGACATAGATCTACTCGTGCCGTCTCGGACTTCCTTGTTGTGATCACCTGACAGTAAGAGGTGCACATGGGCTTCACGTCACAGGTATTGATTTTTCGACTGTAGATTCTAAGCCAATGGCAGGGGTCGTTGAGTGCACTCCCCAAGGGCCCATCCCCATTCGCAGGATCCAGACACAGCCCGGTGCAAAGCCGATTATGCAGTCTGACTCCCTGTGGCGCCAGGCGGGGACAGCCCATACTCATTACGGCTGGATGGGACCTCACGGCAACCCATGCTTGCCCTCGGCTCTTTTCCATCACTATGCCAGTTGACTCATGGTCTGGACCACGTGTCAAAAGGGGGAATGCTAGCAATTATGTCAGCATTGTTTCACAAGAGTTCACCTCAGTGGCTGAAACATTTTGTAAAGCCTGCATAATGTGCTGCAGACAACCCCTGAAGACAAATTTGTATTGGGTACAAGCATCCTCCACCAACCCACAGAGTGGTAGAGCTGGGGAAAGAACAGATCCCTGAAAGCAAAAATGGCAAAATGTTGTCAGGCCTCCGTGGCCTAAGGTTTTGCCCCTGGCATTAATGTGCATGAGAATGCGCAAGAGGGGAAGACCTAACCTGAGTCCCTTTGAAATTGTTTGCAGGAATTCCAAACGTGGGCATCACCCCTCTGCAGGCAACCCTTCCAGATACAACACCATACGAGAGCTCTGTATTAACCTATCGCAGAAATCTGACTAAAGCTCACAGAAATCCAGGAGTGACTGAGCACGCCTGCCATCTCCAGCGGACCAGCAGCTTCATCACCTACAACCAGGGGACTACGTGGTGGTCAAGGACTTCCGGAAAATCAGGTGGAACCAGAAAAGGTGGCAAGGTCCATTCCAAGTCCTGCTGGTGGCTCAGACAGTGGTGAAAGTGGCTGAGAGGGCAACGTGGATCCACGCACCCCACTGCAAGAAGGTGCGGGGACCAAAGGAGCCAGTCAGTAGGTAGTGAAAGAACCTGACATTCCATCTTTGCCTGCCTTCCGGTAAAACCAAAAAGCTTTCTGTTCCTGACCACAATACCCTGCCTGAGCCCCAGTGGACAACGCTGCCTTCCGTCCCTGACTTTGCCCTCGGGAACGGATTCACCCAGACACTGCTTTCTAGCGGGTCTGGTTCCATATCCCTGTTCAACCCAAAAAAACAAACATGAATACAATGCTTGTATGGACCGTGGCCAGGCTGCTGGTTCCCCTTGCAAGTAAAAGGATCCACTGGCTCAGGTTGTGATTTCTGTTTGTGCGCTTGTGTATTTGTCTAAATCTGACAGGGCACCATGGCAGCTGTGTGTGCATCCCAGTGTATGAAGATGCTGTCACTTTTGATGCTGTCGCTGTAGAGCTGACATGAAGAGAGTGTCATGATCAAATAATACCCTGGATAAAAATGCTGAAGCCTGCTTTGGCTGAGGTTATGGCACAAAACTCAAAAGAAATGGAGAAACACCTTGGCATAAACCTCGAGAAATCTGAATGATAAACTCAATGGATTATAGACTACAAGCATCTTGTCATCAGTACTTGAGACAAGATTTAAACACTTGGATTACAAAGTCCTACCACTGCCAAGTCAGCTGCACTCTGGCTAAAATTAGAGTATGGTAGTTTTGCAGAATGTACTGATGAAGAGGAGCCGATATCTACTTCTAGAGCACAGCCAGAACCAGCTGCATCTTTCAAAAGGTACAAATATTATAGATTTTGGATCAATAGATTTGCATTATTTCATGTATGGACTAAATGTTATGTCATGTTTCATTTCCAGTCAGACCTGTGGAAGCTGTTGGATAGACACTGAAGGAAGGAGAGCATCCAGGAATGCCACTGCCGATGCCATAATGGAGGTGCAGCACCATCTGTCAGCCCCTCCACTTGAATGATCACAGGACCCTCTGGTGTACTGGACAACATACAAAGCCCTATACCCAACCCTGTACCACCTGGCAACACCAGCATCATTTGTGCTCTGCAAGAGAAACTGCCTCCAACTCTGTGGTGAAACTTATTTTTAAAGAAATGTATAACCACCCCAGTTCACCAGAGCACCTTGGCCCATACCCTTACAAATATATTTAACTCTTATCCATACAGCAATAAAGAATAAACCACACACACACCTTTTTTAATTTGCAGGTGAAGTGTTTTGTTGGTCTTTGTTCCCAGCATTTGGCTTATGATAACACATCAAAGATGAGACATTACCGAGCCAAACATGAGAATGAAGCTAGTAGTGCTGCTGTGACAATGTGTACACCAGGCAATATTAAGTGTAACTTTCATCCTTCATTGCATTTCTGTAACTGTTTAGAGCAATGACTCTAGGTTTAAGCCTATACCCCTCATATGGACATAAATATATAGAAAAATAGATATACATGAACTAGTAATTGTCAGAATAATCTGACTCTTCCTGTCCCAAAAGAAAGTCCTCCCAGTCCCAGACTGGCATAAGCAATTGGCTGAATGAAATACAGTCTGCCCTCTATATGCACATAGGGATGATATACAGTATGCAGGAGTTTGATTCGCCAGAGCAAAACCTCAGATGGACAGGACATCGATATCCCGGTAGGTTTAATATTGCACACTTTTCCTCCGGAGAGTGTTAATTTAAATAAATGAATTGTGAACTCATTCCAACAGCTGCTGCAAATATCAAATTGGGGGCTGAACCCCAAGGACTGTCCACAAAGTGGGCTACAAATTATAATTCAACTTTTTGATATGGTCAGACCACAATGCATGGTGGTCAACTAGAATAAAGAATTTATTGCAGGACTAATGGTGTTCATACATATATCCATGAATTTATTGAATTTTCTCTTTGGGCTCTTCAACAACCTGGCAGCTAGATTTTATAAGATGAAGGGCAAGGCAAAGGCCTTTGCAGCAACTCGAGCAAACATTTATATGTGGATGTCTTTTCAAAAAATAATCTACAAGGCTTAAAATCTACAAGCCTTCTTCCACCATCTCAGAGTAATTCAATAACACCAAAGTCAAAGATGGTGCTGGTGTTAACCCTCTGACAGCAAACACCAGAGTGGCTCTGGAAACCAAACTTTCTAATAAACCCTCCCAGAATCAGCTGATTGTTTCTAGCTGAAGGAGGTTCCAGCTGTGCCACATTGGTCCTAATGAGGTGAAGAACTTGTGGACAAACTTGAGAACCTGAGGGCTAATATTTCAATATCTTAGGAAACTGGTTGTAGAGTTGAAACCATAACAAGTATTAATTATGTCCAAGCTCTTTTATAAGTAAATGCAGTTTTCAGACTCAAAGCAGCTTCCTGGACCAGATTGTACCTAACAGGATAGAGGTGTGCAGCTATTGAAATTGTCTCTGAAGGTTCTGAGTCATCCATGTCATGGTAATTCTGTTAGTAGAATCATAGCGGCTGGACTGGTTGAGTTTCATTTTGCTTGCTTGTAAATACATTTATCCTTCCAAATGTTATTTTTCACCTGTTTTGTCCTTTCTCACCTGTCACTGATTAGCTCCTCACTGATTTCCTCACCTGTCACTGATTAGCTCCTCCTCCTGTGTATTTAAGTTCTTGTGTGTCTGAATCATCACACCCAGTGTGCCTTTTGCCATGCCTACAAACCACTGCTGCTATTTCGTGCTGAAATACCAAACTCAGGCTTTAGAAACCTTTTTGAACAACTGAGACTGGCTTAGTACTTTATTATTTATTAACACAGCCATAGATGGCTGCATTGAGCCAGATTAAACCTCACAAATACAATGACATTTATCGTATTTTTATCCAACCATCGCCTCACTTTTCAGCTACATCCTGACTTCAGATGCAGTCTCCACAATGATTGCTGCAGTTCATTCAAAAGTTTGACTTACAGGCACAATTAAACTGCAGCACAGAAAAGCTCAATTTCTGTTTGTCATTGTGTAGTGCCTGGTTTCTTCAGAAAAACAAGAAGAAATTAAATGAAAGTTGTTCTCAAATACTGCTACTTGAGATACCATGACAACATGAAGTTCATGCACTAACCCCTGAAAAATTGTTACATGACAAGCATAATCACCGCTCTACACCCAAATTGTAGTTCTCAAACACCTTTTCAAAGCACAACACAAAATTCTCTGCATCTGGTGCAAAATTCATGAATGAAAATCTCTTGGTTGGAGTTTTGGTATAAAAGGGGAATGTAGAAACTTTTTTATTTTGCATGCTGTGCAGACAGTGTCTGAAATCCACAAACTTGTATACCCATGCTCCAAGCTATGGAAGATTCAGGTGGGGATATAGCAATTGATGCTTTTCATGGCTGGATTTGCCACGGAAGTTGATTTTCCCTGTTGTTTGGGAAGGGGATTCACTGCTTGTGACATGGACAGGTGCTGTGGTCAGACAAAACAGGATTTATTTTATTAGGGCCTGAACACTGAAGGCAGTGCTAAGGCCCCATTTCTTGTGGCATGATGAGGAACAACTCGGCCAGAGAAGGTGGTTTTAACTTTACGCCCACGTCCCTAGTGTTTATTTGTAACGACAGAGCTTTTCCTGAATGTCAGCCCCGTGACTGCGAGTGACTTGCGTTTATGAAAATCGCAAGCGAAGCAAAAATCCGCTTGGAGCTAGCAGGTGTGTCGCAAAACGGCTCTTGTAGCGCCCTCAGAAAACATCAAAGAAGCAGCCCCAAACCAGGTTTGACCCAGAAAAACGAAATTCGGTACATTTGTGCAGGACACCAGACTCTCTACAAAAAGTGTTAGACCCATGTGCAAGAAATGAATTTGCCACATTTCCATCAATTTTCAGGCCCCTTGTCTTGGTGTTCCTCCAGTGTAGATCTGTAGATTTTCACTTTTACAAAAATGAGCAGTTGGGTTAATTAACGGAGCGGGATACCTTGACCACAGCAATAACTTGTTTTTAAAATCTCATACTGAAGTTTCCAGATTTGGTTAAATTTAAAATGGCACAATCCATGTTTAAAGCCTGGAATAGAAGTTTACCAGCTAATATTCAAAGGTTTTAAGGAAGGAGGGTAATTATGATTTTCGAAACAATAATTTTAAACAGAAACTATTCATACAACACTGAAAAAATGTGCATTTCAATATGTGGTATAGCACTATGGAATAATCTGGATTAAAAAAATATTAGCTGTTAACTGTGTGTTCATATTATTTGCTGTTGTCAGTTTTTAGTTGCCAGAATAAAGAAGGAAGTTCTGGACGTGAGTTTTATTTCACAACGCAGAGTTCTAACCAGCTCCATATACTTTTGCTACAGTTCAGTATTTGTTGGTTCTTTTGTAAGAGGTATGAAGGGGGCTGAACTAAATAAGGTTTGCTTCTTCCTTAGTTCCTCCTTGAACAAAATTTGTTTTTGCCTCATTATTGATGTATGGTGTATCTGTTCTTGTTTAAGATAAATCAAGGTCAAATCAAATGGAAGCAATTTGGTATCAGTAAAACACATCACCCGTGGGGGCGTGGCAAACCCAGTGTCCACCCTGGTGGGATTTCAGAAATGTGCATACATTGGAATTTAACTCATAACTAATTCAATTTTTTTTCCCGACGCATGTCATCTAGACATATGCGACATTACATTGCAAAGCTTTTTCATATTTTGCACGGCCGCGGCGGCAACCTGAAATGAGCCTTTTTTTTTTTTTGCAGGGTTTGATTTGCCTTTAGGCTCAGAGCCTGACAGGCATTCCTTTTTGCTCAGCAGTCACGTAGGCAGTCTGCTGCCCTGGCCCCTGACGTAATAAGGCATGGGCGTGGTGACGAAGCAAAGTTTGTTGTTTTTTTTTTTT